>VNJU01009385.1:0-159995 GCA_008042675.1 Drosophila seguyi | reverse complement strand
ATTTTTTCAAAAATATGCAAGGGGTTACATCGTCAAAATTGTAAAAAAAATTGACAAAAAATTAGATTTTGAGTTTTGAATGCAGAAAAGTTCCCCTTGAAAAACCATGAAGAAAAAAACAAACCAGACTTAAATCAGTTGAGTTTTAGCCAAGTTATGATAAAATTCTGATTTTTTTAACCTCTTATTTTATTCATATGATTTATATGACTATTTTTGGGGTAAATCAAAGTTAAAAAACCTCATTACTAAGTCAAAATAGCACCAATTTCAAAGCGAATAACTTTTCTGTGTCAGTTTTAATTAGCTTAATAAATCTGCATACTTAATATTCAATTATAAAATAATTATTTTTTTTATATTTTTTATGTCAAATTTTTATAAATAAAAATATTGAAAAAAATTTTCAAATTTTTTGTTTGCCCAGAACATAGCCAGATCGATTCGCCTGTTGATGCTAATCAAGAATATATATGGTTTATGGGGTCGATAATGGCTGTAAGGGTATAAAAATTGAGAAAACCTGAATTTTTCTGAGAAATAATAATAATAAAATAATAATATCTAAATTTTTAAGCAATTTGAAGTTTACAACATTTATTTCCCTTTAAGCAATTAAGAACCTAAGTTTTTCAAATATTTAAGGTTGTTTTTCATAATTCTTTGCAAAGAATATAATTTCCAAATAATTAAAAAAAAATATTTTTAAACTTCTTAACTATTAATTTTTAGTAAATAAAGTACAACCTTTTACTTTATTCTAATATTTGGCTCAAATAAAAATTACATATTCAATTCTTTTCGTTTTCCGTTGCAGTTGTTTTTTGGTTTTGTTGGTTTTTCCTGGGAAAACGTTTATCGGTACGTGGTCGCAGCATGGATATATGTGGCTCTGCTTTCTGGTTGTTATAGTTGGACCCCCTGGACCCCTCGCCCCTCACGTGGCGATAACAAACAAATGCAATTATGGATTTACGCGGCGTATACGCGATATTTATATGTTTTTTACGCCACCACTTGCGGTTGGCTTACATTTTAATTGAGTTGCCGCAGACGTATAATAAAATATGAAAAAAAATAGCCCTAGTTCTGTATCTATATCTGGGATCTGGGAAACTGCTTGTATCTCTGCCTTCTCGGGGGATTCCCCGGTTGGAAACAATGTGAAATATGGCCAAAGGGCTACGGAGGAAATTGATGCGCTTCGGGTGCAAAAGACATCAAACACTTGAAATATTTTGTGTAAACTTGAAAAATGACATGAAAGCGGCCCGAAATAACACTGGGGGGGGGAGGGGTGTGTGTGTCAGAATGGCATGCAAAAGCAAACAAACAATTTGCGGGTCTTGTCTCTGACATATGAGTGCGAGTGGCGGACAGACAAAATATTTCGCCAGGCAAAAGGAGGCAGAAGGAAGGAGGAAGTAGGCAGGAGGAAAGCGGAAGCCGGAAGCGTCCTCACATCTTACTCCTAGCGTGAGTGTGCGAGTGTGCGGCGGGGTGTGCAAAGTGTTTCTGAAAGATGATTGATACGATTTCAAGTGCTCGCTGTGCCCGCCGCTCAAGCCGCCGCCCTGCTTTGGGGGCGCGGCATAAGCGGTGGCGTAATGAAGCGGAAATCGATTTGGAGCGGGCTCCGCTCACCGCTCACAGCTCACCGCTCCCCCCTGTTCCTAGCCGTCCTCAACCCGTGCCGGGAAATCGCATCGCCGGCAGCGGGCGTGCGTGAAAAGTTTGACAGCACAGCAGCCAAGGAGGAGTGGGGACGCGTCCAGGACGACACCCACACGGGATGATGAACAACGGGAGGCCACCAGTCAGCAGCGCCACTCATTCAACGCTGCCGCACCACAGCGCCAGGCCCAAGGGGCACACGGGAAAATAAATATTAATGTTACTAATAGCTATAATTTGATCATAATTTTTATATTTCTTTTGAAATCAAAATTTAGACAATAAATCAAAGGAATACTTGTAAAAATAAATACAAAAGAACCAAAAAAATAATTTATTTAATTTTTAATTATTAAATATTTTTTTATTTTGGTGTTTTGCATATTACTTATTATTTACTAATTCTTGTTAATTTTATATTTCTTTAAAAATCAAATTTAGGCAATAAATCTAAAGAAAACTTGTAAAAATTAAATCAAAAGAACCAAAAAAAATTATATATTTAATTTGAATTATTAAATATTGATTTATTTTTATTTTTTGCAAATTATTTATTATTTAGTAATTCTTGTTAAACAAGTAAATACATTTTCCTAATCCTCCAATTTGTTAGTCGCTAGAACGCTGGAAAGTATGCTATACTATTTAATTTTCCTTTCTCTAAAATTATATAATAGTAATAAATTATACATATAAAGAAATTTAAAATATATAAATAAAAAATTAAGAAATTAGTAATATTTAATCTAAATATTCATACGTAATTAAAAATGTAAAAAAAGTTTTAAAGAAAATTCAAGAAAAAATGTTAACATTTATTCAAACCAAAAGAAAGTTTCAGCGAATCTTTGCAGTATAAAATTCAACATTTATAAATATCTTTCTTGGAATTTATATCAATTCTAAAATACCTAATTAAAAAATCCAAAATTCCCCCTTAAAAATTCCTCTCAGTGCACCCCCGCTCGCCCAGCGTAAACAAGAAAATATTAAGCAGCTGCGAGAGCAAAACAAAAACGTAACGCAACCGAAAAAAAGCAAAAAAAAAAAACAAAAACAAAAAGAAAACACACACACACAACGCTGGAAAAAAGGGAAAATGAAATGCGCGAAGGAACTTTTCGGGGGTTTACGCTGGGAAAACAAGCAAAATAAAATAAAGAAAAAGGGAAGAGGGAAAAAGCGATTTCCGCCGCTCGCTCGTAACTTTTCACTTAAGCATTTTTGTCACGTCTGCCATTTCCATCTCCATTTCCCCGAGCCGCGCCGCGCCTATCCGCCCCGAGTCCCCGTGTAATACATTTTTGTAATATTTACTCTGGATCCGAAAAGGGGTGGGGTGTGGGGGGAGGCTGCCCTCGATCGGGCCACATCCACTTGGGCATCCGCTCGGCGGGACCTGGGATAAGCTGCAACTCTTCTGGGCAGGGCATTGCCAGTTCGTCCTTTTTTTGTTCGTATCAAGATGGATTTCAAGGGGGGCGCAGAAAATTAAGTTTGCTTTTTTTTATGTATAAATAAATATTGTTGTTGTTTGCTGTACGCCATCCTGATTCGCTGGTGTCCCTTTTTCCGGCCAGTTCCTTAATTTCTTTTCGTGTTTTTCGGAGGGTCGGGGGGGAATGCGTGCCGCCAAAAATCATATTTTATTGTTATCGAAATTTAGTGGGGGATTCCCATAAACAACGATGGCAGGACCTGTTCGCCAGCAAGACTTTGGCTTGGCCTGGATCCAAGGCAGTGGAAAATTAGCCTGCAGAGCGACGTCTCCGCAAGTCCTGAGAATCGATCGTAAATTGCAGCTAACACAGAGTTAAGGAAAGTCACTTCTTTTACTTATGCTGCTCCTTTTCCTGCTCCTATTTAAATTAAGATAATCGGATGAAGGCCTCACTAAAGCCTGAAGCTGCTTTAAGAGTTTCCATTTCAAGGGGTTAACTTTTAAGATTGTAAACCCAGTAACCTATATTTTAGAACAAATCCTAAAGCAAAGCAAGCCCTTATCTTTGTGTCACATTTGAATTGTCACCTGTATGGGGAGCTCACAATTCAGAATCACTTCTAATTCGATTGTCGTGCAGTGAACAGCTCCCAAAAAAAAGTGCTTTAAAAAATTTTGAGAACAAATTTTGAGAAAAAATAAATCAGTTTAGGAAAGAATATCGTAATATCGTAAATATAGTGAAATAAAATACAGTCTAGTAAATTTAGCAAAATAGTAAAATTATAATAGGAAAATAAGTATAGTAAAATATATATTGTGAAATATCGAATTTAGAAAGTGTTTTTAAACATGCTGCTCGACAAGCTACTATGGATAAGTGAGTACCAAAAGGTGTATACTAATTGTATATTATTTTATATATTATATTTCTAGTTAAAATCGTAACAATTCTCTTTGGAGCCAACACTCGTGCTCACCCCGTGCTCGCCGGCGAGAAGCCCAGCTCTCATATTGCCATTTCAGTGCTGCAGGCCGACAAGCCAATATCGGGGGATATAGAAGACGGATTCTGTGTACAGCCGCAGTCGGACTATGCTAGGAAACTCAAGGTTGATGATATACTGAGTGAGTTATATGTTTTTACCCAGAAATTACTGGAACAAAACTTCCAAAGGAAAATCTTATTTTTCAAACCAATTCTTCCCCTTTTGACATATAATTTAAGGCTTTATTTATTTTACTTTACAGGCTGTGGCCCTCAGAAATCATCTTGGACCATGTCGCATTTAAAGAGCATGAAGGCCGTCGAGAATGTGATCAAGCAGAAGGACCTGCCCGGTCTGCTGAGCCTTAAAAAAGCCATTGAACTCCGCATGCCCCGCAAGTCCCTTCGCAAGTCCCTGCGCAAGTACCGTAAGATGTAAGAGGGAGTGAAGCCAGATCAGGGGTCAGGGGTCAGGGCAGGACATTATCAAAGAACAGCAGCAAACTAGCAACGTAATTCCTTGGAATAATCCTATATATATATTTGTTATGTGTTAATTACACAATTTTATTAATTATATTTCTTATAAAAAGGGTTAAGATTCCCTATTCAAAATGGGTTTTCTAACTCAAAGTAATCCAGGGAACTTTGGCTTAGAAAATTTCCTTCCAGATTCGAATAAAAATTAAGGATATATAGAGTATATCACTCTCTAGGTTAAGGTCAACAAATAAAGTATTGCCCTACGCCCTTGAATTACACATTGGCTGAGCTTTGTTGTGCCTGCTGTGTGTGTTAAGGGGTGTTAAGAGGTGTTTTATATTATTTTCTCTTTTGTTGTTTGACCTCCCTTAATCTTTATGACCTTGTTAGGCCACTCGCTGAAAGCCCGCCAGGCCGGTGGGAAATCAACAAATCATCTGAACAATTTTAGACATTTTCATTAGCCGCAATTTGGGCATTAAGGCGGCCCTCCTCTCGTTTTCTCACCTCTCCGGGGCACTGTAGCCGTATTTTACGGGCCTCGACACCTTACCCGAACGGAATTGGTGGCATAAATTGTCGAGTGCGGCAGTTAACTGGCTAAAACTAAGCCGGCAATCCATCAAACCGCAACGAAAGCGCCGCTCCGACGACCGCAAATGTGCCAAATGAGAGGCTTTCGGGTTTTCTATTAACTGTCAGCCGTTTAATTTACAAGCCCGAGGCAGTTCATCGGGGGGGCCAAGAAGGGGTCACAGGGGTCACGGGGACCAGCGTGGAAGGTGCCCAATAAATTAACCAGCAGACGAGAACGGAAATGAAATGTCTGTCTGTGTGGACGATCGGAAGTGCGGTTTACGGTGTGTGCGAAAGCGAGTGTGACTGTGACTGACTTCCAGTTGCAGACTTCACCAGCACCCACACCCCACCCCCCCCGTGGCTTTTCCACTTTTCCGGCAACTGACATTCTGCTGGCACCCCATGTCCATTTCCATTTCCATTCCCATTACCATGTCGCATGTCAAGCGATGCGAATTCTAATTAAAATTTAATTGTTTACACTTTTCGGCCAGCGAGCGGAAATGGGAGCGGAAGCGCCAAAGGCTTGCCACCAGCACCTCGATTTTTCCAGTCAGTTTTTCCAGTCCCCCCCAACCCTACCCCTCCCCCCTCCGTTTTCTCACCCAACAATTGTCCGGCGAGTCCAGGTCCGTGGCCATTAGCCGTAAGTATTGTCGTGCTTGGCGCGTTTAATTGTCGCTTGGCCTGATTTACATGGACGGCGGCAGGAGTTCACAAAGCAAACAGTCGGGTGGTCTTTACACTGGCAAAAATTAGGGGTAGCATATACATATTGCTTTCTGTTTTCTTTTATTAAAGAAATAACCATTTTCCTTTGATTCAATTCAGTATCTTTGTTTAAATTTCAAAGAAACATCTAGAAATCAGCTTAAGTAAATTGATTTCTTTCAGTGCAGCTTTCTGGTCCTGTAAGGATGGTCCACGAACGCGAACGTGCCTCGCATGCCAATGGAATGCTTATCAAAGTGTATAAAATTCATAGAAATTATGACGCGAGCGCAGAAAGTTGCAAGAAAAAGACGTTTGACGTTGACACAATGTTGTTGTGCCACACACACACACACAGGGTGTGGGGGGGGTGTGCTAAGCGTAGAAGGGGGGGGAGGGGGGCCTGTGGGTGGCTTTGGCAAAGTTGTGTGCTTAAGCGTTTTATTGTCTTTAAGCTTCATTAAGTCAAATGGCGCAAACGTTTAGGGCAAATGAAGAGAACATCACGCAGCGTCACGAATTAAAGCCAGATCTTTGAGCTATATATTCAGCGATATATATTAATCTGTATATATTAATCTATATATGTTAATCTATATATATTAATCTGTATATACCACCTTAATACTATATACTATATATACTATACCAAGGAGCCTACCTTAAGTAACCCTTTCAAAGAGTAATTAAGTTTAAAAGGTTGCCAAGCAACCGTATGACTTTAAGTAAGGGAAAAACCTACCTATCTTCTTGATTATTAATTAAATGTATCTTTATATTATAAATATTATTTCCTTAAACTTTTACTAGTTTTAAAAATAATTTTTCACTAGTCCCCAGCTTAGTTACAAGGACCTCTTGTCTGCGCATTAGTGGCGACATGGAAAAAGCTTAAGTTAAACAGGGAACTACTTGGCGGCAGTCACCCCATCTAAAGGGACTGTTTTATTTATTAACACTCTCCCTCCCTCCCTCCCCCTCTTAGCTCACACAGTTGCCAGGACTTTAGCCAGGACCTCTGTGCACGCCCTCGTATGTGGAATGCGGACAACGCCAGGCAATTAAAAAGTTGTCGCCCCGCGATAAAGGCGCGGAATCGAGTTAGACGAAGGCTCCTGCAAATTAAATTAAGCGAAAAACTTTGCAGCATTTCAAATTATTGAGTTCGAGGGGGGGGGGCAGACACACCCTTGGAAAGGGTGTCCGTCTCGAAGGACCCAAAGCACCTGAAGGCAATAGGCAGTATCCCTGCCAGGGTCCTTGGAAACCCCAAGTAAGTAACAATGATTCGGAACGAAGCACACTGACTGCTGATATAACAGATTATGGCTACAAGTCGGGGCCAACTAAGCTCGACTCCTCCAAGTTTCCAGCTCTCAGCTCCGCCCAGTTGCAGAGTTGCAGAGTTACCGAGTTTCGTGTTGCCCAAGGACGAGGACGAGGACGACAAAAAGCTGACACAACGATGATGGGGTTGGGTATAAGGTCGGGGAGCTGGCTGCTCCTTCTGTCATTTGTGGCTGCTGGTCTGCTTCATTGGTTTTTGATTGTGTTTGGCTGCTTTATTTATTTATGGGCAATGAGTCCCAGAGTCCATGGAAGGCTGAAGCTGGGAGGTTGGGAGGTGGCAGCCAAAGCTTTCATAAAATATTATATCTTGTTTTTACTCACTGCGGACCACTCATACACTGATAACGTGCACTGAGCGATGAGATTAGATACTTAAGCGAAGGTTGTAGAGTACCAGAAAGTGCCATAATTTCTGTATTTCTCCCAGTGTATCCGCACATAAGCTTGGGCCAAACTCATGAAGAGGCTTCAGCTTCGGCTCCGGCTTCGCTCACAGCAAAGTTAAATTGCAAACAACAAGGAGGGCGGCACACGGGATGAGAGGAAGCGAAGCCAGGAGCAAGAGCTGGCTAAAGCGAGCTGGGAGCTAGGGAGCTCAGAGCCAAGGAAAAGCGTTGCCGGGAAAGCGCTCCCTCTCCATGCATAGAGAGTGTGGGAAAACGGGCAAAAGCGGGGCAGGTCGTGTGGCGAAGTTCGCTGGCTTTTTGTATAACTTTTGATTAATAGAGCGACGACGAGGCTGCCAGGCAGCTGTCGTTGGCATAATTGCACCACACACATACACACACACACCGCACACACCGCACACTGCCCCCTGACCGTAGAGTCCTGCTTGCTCCCCCCTCACCCTCCTTGGCCCTGCACATGACAACAACAACTTGCGCTGGGAACTGAAACTTCTTACGCTAAATTGATTCCGTTGAAAACAAGTGCCCTCTGTGGCAGTGTGTGGGAAAATAGGGGGAAAATCTGAGGCAATATGGGGGGGGGGGGGGGGGGGTGGAAATGGGTGCCAGGGAGCCGTAGTTGTACGAAACAAAAGCTTCGTCGGGATAACAGACAAATGCACTTATGCAACGCCGACACCGAAAAGAAGACAGCTGAAGACACCATAAAAACAAACAAGTTTGCCTCTATCCGATTTCCATGGGCCCAGGACCAGGACCAGGTTCAGGCCAAGACATTTCCATATCCCATCTGCCGGCATCCGGCGGATGAGGAACATCCCCCCGAAACTCTACGAAAAACATGAAGCGACTACAAGCTTATATCCAGAATGCCGCCAGGCATGGGGCACAAAGCCAGGCTGTTACTCCTTGGTGGCAAGGCATCTACTCGTATCCTTGCCCGGACAGCGAAGGATTAGGGAGTGTGTGTGGGAGAACCAGGATGAGCTGGAGTCGCAGGTATTCATGGTTTCGTCTCCAGTTTGCTTCCTTCGGAACCAAAGAACTCAAGGAATTAATAAAGAAATTAATAATAACTTTTAATAATAATTTAATATTTAACAGATAAATTATCAGGCTCAAACTCTGGCTATTTATTTAATTCGAAATGTGACACCAAACATTGACATTTTCTGGTCTTTCAGCTGTGATTTGTGCTTGATTTGGACCAACATTTAATTGCATTTGAGCCGCGCTGTCAGTTTGGTCAACACAACTAAAGTGGACATGGACATGGACATGGACATGGACGTGGGCCGTGGCTTAAATCAAATTTAAAGCCGTGTCCTGTGTGAGTGTCCTGATAAATTATCCATGCATGCATATTATACGCGGCGGCGGGCGGGGTCCTGCACATGGCATAATGCATGCACACTTAAGGCCTCAAGAGTGCCAGCCAAATGGCATGACAGAGACGGATGCTGGGCCAGATAGCGCGCGAGGAACAGAGATGCCAGCCAGGACCTAAACTCGAAAAACCCGGAACCCCGAACACCGAACCCTCGGAACCCCCTGGAACCTCAAACCCCAGCACATCTCATCTCAACTCGGAAAGCTAAGCAAAAAACCTTTCATAATAATCTTTATGGCAAAACGAGGAAAATAGAAAAAAAAAAAAGGGGGGGGGGGAGCTGGAGAAGTGGGCAAAAATTGTTACCAAAAAAAAACCCCCAAAAAAATCGGAAAACACACGGCTAAACGAACTGCACTCGAAGATATTTATGTATTTTCTATGATTTTCTATGATTTTCCTTTTGATTTGAATGGCATCCAAAAGGACTAAACTATAAACCTAGAAACCTTAAAGAATGCTTCTTTAGTAACCTTTGAAACCGAAGAATACTTATTTTTATAGGAATTAAATCATTTTCCAATAGATTAAGACACAATGCTCCCCTTCCTTAAGCTAAAAAACTCCTCTTTATAAATCCTCAAAACTTTTTATATTTTTCCCTCAGTGTAACCGCCGCACAAGGGCAGCTGAATGGAAATTTCCAGGGGCGGGGTTGTCAAGGGGGGCTCCACAATATAAAAAAAAGGAGAAGTGAGTGCGCGCTGTACACTGTGATTTGCCTGCATGTTTTTCTTCTCGTTTTTTGTTGTTGCTATGCGCACTCCATGTAGTTGGTTTTTTATGAAGCCAACGAATGTATGCACACCCACACTAGCACACACTAGCACGCACACTATCACACACACACCCACACGCACGAGAGAGGTGTGGCTGGAGGATTTTCAGGTTTGACGTGTTTTTTGCGAGATTAACTTGCGATAATAAATCGCTCCAGCTTCCTGAGGAAGCAACAACTTAACCGGCAAATCCTACGAATAACTCAAATACAGGCAGTTTACATTTATTTTTCAGCATAAACAAATAATAGAAAGATTTAGCAGGAAATATAGCCATAAAATTGGGTCTTTTTCTAAGTCTATCATGTGTGTGGAAGGTCCTAAAAAGGGGTTTCTCTATGATTTTTGTAAAATAAATAAATTAACTAAACAAAAATTAAAAAAAAAAAATTCTATGAAATTGTTTATTTTCTTAAAACTTTAAGTAAAATTAATTAGCTATTATTTTATTCAATTATTATCGAATTATTTTTATTTTTCTATGATTTTTGTAAAGTAAATAAATTTACTAAACAAAAATTTAAAAAAAAAATTCTAAGAAATTGTTTATTTTCTTAAAACTTTTAGTAAAATTAAGAACCAATAATTTTTTCATTATCAAATTTTTATTTTTATTTTCTTATAGATTTGAACCAATTGCTATTGTATTTTTTAGTACAAAAACCATTTGCAATTTTAAATCTCTGAAAAAAAAATGCCAAAAGTTGTCTATAAAATATTTTCCTTGGGAAAACCTCCTTAAATAGGGTTTTCTGTTTCTTTTTAAATAATTTTACAGGATAAAAAATAAAAACCCCATAAATATTTCAAAATCTCTTGTTAAGCATGCCAGAAAGTATGCTATACAAAATATTCCTGTCTATTTTCCTGTCTATTTTCCTAATCGTTTTTACCCCCAAATCGATCAGCTTCATTATCATATATCCTTGCCGACGAACGCTTTCGGTCAGTGTAGCGGCAGGATAACTCCTTTTCGGGGCTGCCATTTTGTTTGTCTTGCCAAATGCTAAAAGCAAAGTTGGATTATGTGCGGGCAAATATGTGCCGAGATGTGTGTGTGTGTGTGGGAGTGTGTGCCGAGATAATACAAACGAATCTGGTGTCCGCCGTATGTGAGTGTAAGGGGGAACCCCCCGAAAGTTGAATGTGCTCCACAGCAAGGTGAGCTTTATATGCAATAATTTTTCTCCCTATTTTCTCTTGGCTCCCTTTTTTTTCGTTTTTTGTTTTTTGCAAGGCGAGTGGGCGGTACGGCGGCCTGCATGAGCTGGATTTAATAAATTCTAATGTTTGCTTACCTTGCCCGAAAGGCTTTCAACCGGAAACCGTGGCTGCACTGAGAGAAATGAAAGCCGCCAATGCTGGGGCTTCCCTGCTTACAAGTATCTGGTTTATACCAGATCCTTGGCTGCCTTCCGGTGTACGGTGGCAGCTGGTTTTCGGGCAAGGCCAGGGACTAACAATGTAAGGAGCCAGCCAGGCAGCCAGCCAGCCAGAGTTCGGCGCCACAGCAGATTTACTTTTATTGCAAATTGCAATTCTGCATTCCCGCCTGCTTGCCTCCTCCTTGGCCACATAATATAGACATTTAAATGAATGAATGGACACACACAGACACAGGATCAGGGGCTGAGGGTACCGAGGGGTAATGTGCAACTGGAGCTGGCATGTGCAGCCTCATCTCCAGTCTAATCTGCAGCAACCCTCTTGCCTGACTGTGAATGTGAATCTGCATTTCATAAGCGCACCTCTCGCCTGTCTGCCACAGTGACAGCTGGTTATGATGGACAGACTGAGCCACAAATTGAAAGAGCAAAACACAATATCGAAATGCGCAACGCAGGGGCTTATGCAAGGTTTCGTTTCGGATTGAGAAGGTAAATGGAAATCACAGGAAAAAATAGACAACAAAACGACCTAATCCAAGGGCCAAGAGGATATACTTTAACATGGCTAACTACTATCCTGAAGGACCTCTGAAAGAGGTGCTCTTCAGAAGCCTGACAACAGGACCAGTCTCTCCCCGAGTTGAAAGGAAATTTCAAGCTAAATTGAATTTTCACCGGCAGAGTTGGACACTAACAAGAGCGCACTATCAATTTCCGGAGTCAACACTGTGGCCAAAGTCCTGTGGAAATTCCCAGCACCTGACAGCACGACATCCCTACTCCTGGATTCAAGTTTCTGCTTTTAATTAATAAAGCCATTTCTTTATTCGGACTGAGGCCTCCGCTTCACCGCTTCTTCGCTTCTCCCGACCGGCTTCGGTTTGTGTAAGGATTCCGAAGGAGACCGGACCAAGAGTCTACTTAAACCAGGTCCAGGGCCGCCACCAGCTGCGTTGTGACTGCTCCGGCGGCATAGCGGGACGCGGCGTTGGCTGCGGCGGCACCACCGGTATCATGACGGGCTCCCTGGCCGCCCCTTCGTCCACACGTTCCTGGGTGGCCCGGAGTATGCACTGGCGATACTGATCCATGGCCGGAAAGCAGTCGCACGAACGCTGGCGATGGTGATGGAGACAGTCCTTCAGCCGATTGGCCAGATTCACGCATGGCATCTCGGCCACCTCCTTGATCTGGCCCTGGGCGTGGCTTAGCATGCGATCGAACTCCTGGCAGATGACCTCCGTGGGGCTGCAACGGGTTCGCGAATGTATTATGACTTTTAAGGGGGAAAGTTTGTGTCATATCCTATCCCTGGCTCAGGCCTGCCTCAGGCAAAGAGCGTATTATATTCAGAAAATAAAAAGCAATAAGCTGGATAGCAATTTTATAGCCTTTAAATTGGACTCAAATATCGTTAAAACTAGTTTGTTGGTAGAGAAAGGCAAGTCAAGCTTAAGAATTATTTGTATAAATTTAACAAGCTACTTTTGTTGGTTTAAAAATGTACAATTCAGTTTAAAATTTAACAAATAAAAAGCTTAAACTGCAGCAGAAGCAGAAGAACAATATTTATGTTCAGTCTTAATTGTTAAACTAAAATTATAAAATATTATTGCTAAAAGAAAGGACTTTCCCCACACTCTATTCCCATTTCCCGACCTACTCACAGTCGCTGAATATCCTCGAGGGCTGTCATTATGTTGCCCTCCTTCGTTCGGCGCTTCACCAGCTTGGGATTATCATTGGCCACCAGGACAGGCTCATTTTGGGGCTCTTGCGTGGTCTTGACCTCCACTTCCGGTTCCGCTTTGGGTTCCGTTGATGGCTCCTTTTGCTGCTCCTTCTGCTCCTTCTGCTGCTGCTGGGGAGTGGCTCCTTCCCCCTGTTTTGGACGCGATTCGTTGGCTCCCATTGCGCGGGCGTCCACGTCCACGTCAAATCCTGGCTAAAATCAGCTTCGTATTCTGCTTGGCAGTTGGCACTGTTTTTCGTTTGTAAGTGTAAGGACCTATGAATTTTTTTTGATTTTGTGTCAAAATGATAAAATTTTCATGGCTATGTGTGAAGTTGGTAAAACGTTAACAGAAAAAATGGAGTTGTTCGAACAATAAAACCTAAACAAATGCAGGAATTCAAAAGGGAAACATTTTTGACAATAAATACGGGGAAAAATATATTCCACACTTGAAAATAAATACATTTCATAAAGGTAATACCTTATAATTTACTTTAAATATAATTTTATCAAATTTTTGTATATTTTTAGATGCGAAATACAATTTTAGGACTCTAATTTTTTCCTTTTATACATTTTTCCACAACTACTGAAGTACAGAAATGGCAGAGGAAACTTTATTACTAAATAAACTGCAACTTTTTCTATATATATTTTGTTGCCCAACTTGATGCGCATACTTACCTCCCGACTGGGCCTTGATTCCATGCAATTAAAGTTGCGATTGCCACCGCCTTTGATCCGCACAATTTTTCAACATTTTAACTTGCGTGATGATGGTGATGGATCCACAATCTCATCCGGAGCTGGAGGGGGGGTTTTTGTGGAATTTTTGCTTAATTGCGCATTAGGAGGAAAAGTTTTCCTGTTTCCTGCGAATGGCCACAGCGCAACACATTGCAAAAGTTCCACAGATATCCAGCCAGCCAGACAATTTGACGACCAAGTCCCGTTGTCCGTTGTCCGTTGTCCGCTGTCCCTTGTCCGTCAAGTGCAGGCTGCATCAATGTCCGCATCCGGAGACGGAACCACTCCACTTCCTCCACTAATCAAGGAAAAGTGACCTGGCTACAGGTGCACGGGCACGAGCCCCAAAAACTTCTCCCTGCCCTGCGGGGCATAAAAAAGTCAAGAAGTTTGTTGGGGGGGAGAGGAGGATGGAGCTGGATCTGACCTGGCCTGGCATTTCGTTATTGGAATTTTCATTGGCCACAAAAATACTTTTTCGATTAAACTTTAACGGCGCGTAAAATGCCAGGCAGGCGACGCCAAATGGCCGGAAAAATGCCAGAGAGTCCAGGGAGTCCGGGAAGAGACCGCCGGAGTGCCAAATCAGAAAATGATTAATTACAGAATGTTGCCCAAGGTCTCCTTTCCAGAATCCAGGCTCCCAAAAGCTGGCCTGGCCTGCCAAATGCCAATTAGCGGAAATATTTCACGTGGCCGACGTCGCCGACTAATGGAAATAAATTAGTTTCGCCTTCTTTGGCGGGGCCCACATCAAAAATGTTATGGGAGGGAAAAGGGTCCAGCTCCAGTCCCTCAAGGGGAAGTCCCTCTCGCTGCTGCAGAGTCAAAACTCTCTGCCTGGCAACCCTTTTTAGGGTTTTGCAGAGAGTCCTCTTATTAATAACCATTTAAGGCAAATGTTTAATATATTAATTTTATACTTAGGACAGACACTACTTTTCATACAATTTAATTGCCAACATTTTTGGAAAAAAAATACTCGTACACACGGATTACAGTCAACATGAAAATCAAGCGTCAAAAAGTTTTTACCACCACGTAGTAATCCGCAGCAGTTTTTCATCTTGTGAGCGGGGGGGCGGCATGCGAGTGCCACGCCCACCGATGCCTCGACAGATGTGCTCCGAAGAGCTGAAGCAGGATCTGCAGGAGCAGGAGCAGGAGCATCAGCATCAGCATTAGCTGAGCACGTTCAACTTTCCAGTGGCACGCGAAACCGCACAAAATGTCGCCGCCCCACTTGCAGACCTCTTACTTCATCACACCCTCTCGCACTTGGCACTCGTCCTCGTCCTCCTCCTCGCACTCATCCTCGCACTCATCCTCGCACTTGGATTCGCACACACTTCGCACCCCTTGGCCCAGTCATGCACTGTGCATTTTTCGCACATTTTTGCCCTTTCATTTTTTTTTATTTGATATCCCTCAATTGGCTGGGAAAGGGTATATAGCTTTCGGGGGGAGTTTTAGACAACAGATCTTGGTTTTTATAGAAGAGCTAATGATCTGAAAGTTGGGATGCGAACTACTTAACAGCTTTATAAAGTATTATAATGAAGATCGCAAGGAATCATAAAGGATCACGAGTTCTACAACAGATAATAACAGTCTGACCTCAAGGAACTCGAGTTCGCAAAGAGCTAAGGATGTAAAATTTGGGATGTGACCTTGTAGAGTTCTTCCCAATAATATAATTCAACAGTTTAATGTATAACCCAAAGGAATCATAGTTCGAAACGAGTTAGTGGTCCTATTAACTACTTAATCATTTATTTCAGCTGCTTTACAACCCGACATTTCTCTAACTTTACCAATAACTCAAGTGATGAGCTTCTCTGATAATGGCAGACAGCTCAAATCCTATCTCTTTGATAGTTTTTACAGCCATATCGCGAGTAGTTTGAAATCAAATGAAGCCATTCCATACTTTTATGGCCAAGATCGTAAAGAAGATTGGGAAACCTGGCGCTTTTACTGGGTATTTTATGTTTGCCAAACTCTTTTATGGGCCGCATTCATTCTTTTTCTTTTTCTCCTGTTTTTTTTTTTTTTTTTTTTTTGTGGCCGCTGGCTGGTTGATGGTTTGGTGTGCCACTGGCTTCGCTCGCTATATTTTTCAGCATATAAATTTTCGTTCAAGTTGAAAAGTTTCACATACTCCTGTCACGTAACGCGCAGTGGGGATGCGATGCAGTGCGGTGCGAGGAGGAGGAGGAGGAGGAGGAGAAGGACGAGGGGCTGCTTGTCAGCGGCGGCGTGGGTCGCGTGCTGAGCTGAGGTCATGCCACGCCGGCGGAGTGCCCGAGTCTCGAGTCCGAGTCGCTAATTTATGGCCTGACATTAGAATGCAATCATATTCACTTAAAAAAGTGCATAACTTTTGGCTTCCGCCGCTGCCCGACTTGCCAGACTTGCCCGACTTCCGGCTGTCATCGTTGTTGTACAGTTTTAGCTCCGGGTCCTGCTGCTGCTCCTGCTGCTGCTCCTGCTCCTGCTGCTGAGTTGCCCTCCGCTGCATTACGAATAACTTTTATTGCACTTGAGCTTAATTGCTGTACAAATTGCTGCTAATCGCGCGCGTGTTGCGTGCCAAAGTTAGGTTAGGGTTTTGTTTACCTTCGCTTGGCGTTGCCACCTGGTCGGGTGTGGGGTGTGACTGTACCAAAGGTCAACTGCACGTGGCGATTTTCGATAAATGTAAGTATAAAGTATCGGTTACTTAAGCAAACGATTGCAGTTAAATAATTAATGAATATGGCTTAATTGTTATAATAAATATAAGCAGAAACAACACTAAATTTTGATTCAGAATCGTCCCAAATAGGCAACATTATAAATGACATAAAATAATTTGCTTAACTGCCAATGATCAATCATTGGCTTGTTTGTGAATAATGCTTTTCCCAGGACTTGTGTATGATTAATTACTGATGAGCATGCGGTTGGGTTTGGTTTATATTAATTAAATTTAAACGGAGATAATTGATCATTCGATGGAGCTATCCGTTTAAAGAATTACGCTTTCGAATCACATTTATCTCTTTCATAATATACGCTTAAATGCTTCCGCTGAGAATTTTTCCCTTATGACAGTCCGAACGATTTATTTTCCGGGATGTGACACCTAGCTTAAATTCCACATCGCCGGCAACTTAACCCAGCCACAAAATAAAGGGCCAAAAGAAAGGGGGCTTGGGTGGGCGAGAATCAAATAAATAAATCTCATCATAAGCATGCATATATGCAAATGAATAAAATCTAAACCGAAAAGTGTAAGCCGGCGGCGGCAACGGCGGCAACAGCAGCAGCGCCACTGACCCGTAACATGTGTCGCCCGTCCCAGCGGACACGCCCACTGCCGCCCATCTGGACCCGCATCTGGTTGGCCAGGATGTGTGGGTGTGGGTGTAACATAAGCCGCAAAAAGATTTTCGACAACGGCGGCGGCAGAATGTGGAAACCAAAGAATTATTGCCTTGTCGCCTGTCCCTGACCTGACCCTCTGCCGCTTCAGGATTCGGGCCTGGGCGGGGGTGGGGGTGGCGTTACGGGTGCGGACTCTGGCATAATCTTTGTGCCAACGCCAGACGCCGGCGTCGGCGTCAACGTATCCCCAGGCTGGCAGTTTACAATTTTGCAGCCGACAAACGGTGGTGCTGACGGCTTGGCTAGAGTCAAGCTACACTTGAACATTGTCTAGACATTTTTTAATATTTATTTGCAGTATTTTTAATTTTAAATGTTTTGGAAAGCACGATAAATAACGAAATAATTAAGCTAGGTATAGTATTTATTGTAGAAAGCTGGACCTATCAAGTTTTAAATATTTTAAAAAGCAAAACTAGCTTGGAAATTTCAAAATAAATGAAGGAAGCTACATATTGAGATTAAAGAAAATGTTTTAGGGCTTAAATTTTTAAATACAATATAATTTTGTAGATTTTAGAAATTATATTCAGCTTGTGAGTTTTTAAACAAATAAACGAAACTACATTTTACGATTGTATGGTAATATTTCAAGTTTTAATTGCTGAAATTGTATGGTTTTCAATATCTTAGACATTTATCTATCATTTTTAGCTTAACAATTAAAGAAGGTACAATTTTAAGATTAAATAAAAATGGAAAAAAATTTTTTTTATAATTTTTCAAGCAACTTTAGTTTAAAAAGGAAAAATGTAATAAAAAGATAAAGAATATATTTAAAAATTTATAGTTAAAGCTTGAGGCTATGTTTTATTTTGAATTTTAAGCACTTTTATTAAGAAATAATAACTTAATTCCAGAATTGCTTATGAGACCTTGTATATTCTTTCCAAAATGATATCCTTTATGCAAGAAAATCTCATTTGTAAAATAAATGCTCATTATTTAGATAATTAAATTTTTAAATTTAATAGTTTAGGCTTTAATACCAGCACTATGTGGCCCCTTTCGCCTGCTCTTTCTCCTGCTCTCCCCCTCTCTCTCTCTTTGTTTTCGTTGTTGTTTGCCGTGTTGATGATGTTGTCCTCTTTTGCATGGGTGTACGTGTGTGCGTTTGAGGGTCCTTTTGAGTGTGCGTGTGTGTGCCTATGTGTGTGTGAGGTGTTTGGTTAAGCACATAATTAATACGAAATTTGATTGCCTCTGCCGCGTGGGGACCGGAAGTGGAAGAAGCAGCGGGCGCAGCGCCGGATGCGGGCGCTCTCTTTGAGCGAACGAGCGAGCGAGTGTGTGTGTGTGTGTGTGCGCCAGGGAAAGTCAAATTAAAGTAAACTCGACTTGGCAGGGCTGAGCTGCTCGGCTCCCTCTCCCCCCTGCGGTTTGCCGCTTAAACGCTTGTGGTTTAATTAATCGACTCATAGCTGCATAGTCCTCACATCCCCACAATTCCCCTGACATCCCCTGCCAGTGACTTCCTGTCGCTGCGGTTTTTCGCTGTGCTCGCCTGTTGACGCTTTTTTTTTTTAATAATAACTTGGCCAAGGCCTGTGCGCCAGCCCAAAAGTCTGAAGTTGGCCAGATAAAAACTTAAACTTTGCTCTCGCTCTGTGCTTATGGCCGAAAATAAATCAAGCCGCAACTACTTTTGCCCCGGAATGATTAATTAACTGCATTTTGTGCCCGACCACGTCCGATGGCAACGGCCATTTGCCACCCCACAGCCTTGACACAGTGGAGATTCGCAGGAAGAGATAAAAGAGAGAACAGAAAAAGAAAAAAAATGTCACCAAGGAACTCATTGCCATTTTTGGAAGCCTTAATGAAGGTCGCTTTTGAAAGCAGTTAAATGCAACGAAACTTTACCTTCACTATTTCACTTCTTAGGCAATATTTTCTATATATTCTATAGATATCTCTACTCTAAGCCCCACTGTGCCCAGTGAACTGCCAATGGTCCAGGGGCGCCACTCGAGAGTCTGCGTGCGATATTATTAATGTGCTTGTTAGCATTGGCCGCTGTAACTGCTGTCCGAGTGCCATGAATTATGTGCTCTTTTTGCGCCCGTTACCATCACAATTAACCGTAAGTGATGAGGCGGAGTCGCAGACAGGACGCCATTGTTCCTTGACCCCTTTGCGGGGCCCCCTTTGCCCCAGGATAATGTAATAATCCTGCATAGTTGCAAGTCCAAATTGAAGCTTATGCAGGAGCAATTAAAATGACTAATAAAATAATGATTTGTTCATATAAAACGGCTTTCCAAGCGCCCCAATGCAGCATTCTTTAAAATCAATTAAACATACTTAACTAATGAATACCTTAATATCAAAGGAATTAGTAAGTCAATATTTAAATATACATATCAATGAAATAATAAATAAAAACAAGGATATATATGTATATAAAGATTAAATAGATAATAATATGTTATATAGGCAGAGTTTCATTAAGATTCGCTTGCATTTAATTTCATATTTACAAATTGCAAAGACAAATAAAAGGTAAACACGGCGAGCTCTTTTCCAAATGCCGAACTTGCGACGCACAAGAGTGGATCTCTAAGCCTCTCTCGCTCTCCCGCTCTCTCGCTCTCCCGCTCTCTGGTTTTCACTCCTACAATAAGAATATTCAAAGGCAAGAGCGAAAGCAATGGCGAGCAAAAACAGCGAACGACGAGGACAATGAAAACAAGAAAAATGTTTCGGTTCACTCACCCGTTGACATTGTTGCTGCAGATCCGAATGGGGAATTTGAATTAGTTGTAAAAACACACACAAAACAGGAAAAAATAAAGAAATAACCTTCTTTGTGAAGGGCACTCTTTACATTTTACACGCACCTTTAACATTTGTCCTTTTTTTTCATTTTTTACTTGCACATAAAAAAAAAAACAAAAAATTCACTTGCAAAAAAACAACTCACTGACCTCGGGCACGGCAGCGGCCCGGCTTTGCTTTTGGGGCTGCTCCAGGCCACGCCCCCACTTCACAACACTTTATATACACTTTTTACTGCTCGGGCTTGATAATTTTCCGATTTTCCGCCGATTTTTCCAGGCTTTTCCTTATTTTTCACTGCCGCGATCAGCTTTTGCTGTTTTTACCTCCGTTTTTCTCGGCGTCTCTCAAACTTATGACAACCACACAACGAGTGCAGCGTACTGTACTCTCTCTCTCGCTCATAGAATAGCGTTCTCTTCAAGATGAGCGTAACAGAATGTTGCTTATGGGATCTTAGAGAAGAGAGTCGAAGCCGCAGAGAGAGTGAGTAAGAGAGTTCCTCCGCAGGTGGCGTTGTGTTGGTTTGTAGGCGAGATGCCTGCTCTATAATCACGATCCAATTTGTATCTGATGGATTTTCCTAATTGGAACAAAAAAATATAGGAAAAAATAATCAATATTTTTAAAAGAAAGTAACTTGGGTAATCACAAGAAATAAAGTAAAGTAACATAAAAATAACCCAGTAGACGGGTATCGAAATTTCAGTGAGAAGTTAGCTAAGCAGAGAAGCAGTCATTTCAAATTAGTACACCTTCATAGAGGTATCAAAATAAAAGCGATAAATCGATATTGTATTTTTACTCTCGGTCATATAAAATATTTTTCTGTACAGTATTTGCGATAGTTATAAACGGACAAGTAAGTGTGGCCAGATTTGCGACTCGCTCTCACCAAAAAGCTTTCAAGGTTTTCGGCTGAAAGAACCAGAAGGCACACTTTTTGTTCGCTTGGACAACTAGCATCTCTCTCTCGGAAACAGACGACAGGAAAAAATAAATAGAAACGAAGATGACTATTTCCGCTTCAACGAAACACAAGAACTTTGTGAACGAGCCGATGGGCGACAAGGAGGTGACCGAACTAGCCGGGATCACCGAGATCCTGGGGGAACGCCTCTCTGAAGCGGGCTTCGACAAGGTAAGAAAATGACAAGAAGTTTACCCGAGAACAAACAATTTTCCTAGAACTTTGGTAGTCGTTTTCGAACCTGAAATATATACGTGTATTGTTGATCAGGATAAAGAGCCGATTCATATGTCCGTAGTATCGGGATGACTGTCCGTTTCTCTCAGTTTTCGAGCTGTCAAAAGAAAATTTTGCAAAAAATCTACTTAAGGTTCTTTTTGTTATAAAATAATTTGAATATATTCTATGAAAATATCGAATTTATAGGTAAAGGGTAGAAAAATACACTTCGGCCATCCGATGCTATTATCATTTCTTGTTTCTAATAATCTCTCATCCAATTCCATCTCTCATTGAGCAGGCCTACGCTGTCCTAGGTCAATTCCTGGTGCTCAAGAAGGACAAGGAACTATTTAAGGACTGGATGAAGGAGGTGTGCCAGGCCAGCTCGAAGCAGGCCACCGACTGCCACAAGTGCCTCGACGACTGGTGCGAGGGGTTCCTGTAAGCGAACTGCAGTTCCTGAAAGCAATGATGGAGGAGTCCCTTTAAGCGATGGAGTTCGTGACCTTTATGCAAATATACAGCAAAATATATAACAAATTATACACCATTCACATATACTAATATACGTTCGCACATTTCATCCACAAAAACAACAGCTTTGTCTTGTTTTTCTCGGTTATAATTTAATGATATTTTTTCGCCTGGCTTAATCAGTTCGGCAATTGAATTTTCCTTTTCCTTTCCTTTTTTTTTGGGCCAGTTTGGGCGGAGATAAGAGTCCTGATAGTTGGCCATTGTTCGGAGAAATCCAATTAGTGCCGGCGGAGCAGAGAGAGAGATGCATATAGCCAGACCCAGACCGGGCCCCGCGGGATAATAAGCAGCTTAAGCTGCGGCTCCCAACTCCGGGCTGGCCACGGTCTGGACTCCGGGCATAAAGCAGTGTAAGGAGGAAAACTTGTTAACGCCAAAATCGAAGCCGGAGAAGGAGAGGAGCAGGAGGAGCAGCAGGAGCAGGAGCCCAGAGCCGTCGAGCATTATACAGATTGAATTGAGACGTTGGGCGATGGTGAGCGATGGAGATTTCCCTCAGGTATCGCTGGAGCAGCAGGAGCAGACAGCAGACAAGTGTGGCTGGAGGATATTGGAGCTGGGACAAGGAAGCACCAAGCCGGGCGGGGGCGGGGGGAACCTGGAGCCCGGCCATTGTGTAAGCCAAAAATGGCAGCCTTCGATATGATAATGATACAATTTCGATGAAGCTTAACAAGGATTAGGCAGGAGATGCGACGGCTGTTCCTATGTACAGTCCTTGCCTTGATGATGGCAACTAATTGGCAATGGGTTCCATCTGCCGTCCTCCATCTTGCTCACTAACCAAGTGGCCATCAACCATAATGCCACACTGAGGAAAAGGATGTAGTCAGGAGTTAAGAGAATTTGGGAAACTATTTTCTGAACTAGAACTTAAAAAGGGTTTCCAACTCTAGAACTTGATGGAATATATTTTTGTAGTTTAATATATGATCCTCTTATTTTGCAGTGCAGCCTCTCTCCCGGGACACAGAAGATGCAAGTGACAATTTATTAATAAACAGCAGCAGTAGCAAACCGAAGGAGTAGCAGCAGCCACTAGGACCCACCCGGCAGAGGGGCTGGAGGAGCGTCTGTCAATTACCAGTCGGGGCTATAAATTGCATGTCAGTGTTGCCGGGGAGCTGGGAACCATCCCATCTTATCCCAAGGCAGGGAGTGCGCGCTGCGTTTAATGGGCCCGATAAATTCTACAGGCTGTCAAGGGGCCGTAGAAGGAGAAGTGGAGCACTTCCCAGACCTAGGAACCGCTCCCGGAACCAGACTTTCGGACGAATCTCAGCGGAGAATAACGGAGCCATTGATCCGACATCAATCTTGGGGCTACACATTTAATTTACCAGAAAAAAGAGATAGGAAACCGAGTTTGACACACTTTTTCTTTTGGGAAACCTTGTAAAATCAGAAGAAAATCAATGGATGCCCTGAGTAGCACAGTTATTCACTTTGTTTCAAGTTCAAACGAAAAGGAACGGCCATTCCCCCGCTTAAAGCGTAGCAGTGTGACCAGGCCACTCAATGCGGCTGCCAGCGTGGCCAGCTAAGCTGCGAGAACAAACACAATCAAGGCCCGAGCGCCAAATGCGAAATCAAATTAAGCAAAGTGCGCAAACATTGATAAGGCAACGGGCGGCAGATTGAGGACGGGATCCATGGCCGCAGCAGCAGGAGTCCGGACGGAGCCACAACCGCAACGAGGAGGAGCAGCAGCGAGGTTCTTTGGGTTGTCAACTGTAAAGTAGGGTAGATTACATTGCTCTGAATGATGCCACCAGCCGGAGAGCCAAAGATGCCGGAAAATGTCAGCCGAGAGAAGGAGGGGGAAAAGCTGAAAATGCATAGGATCGACCCCTGAGATGCCCATCAAAACTGGAAAATAGGAAATCAAATTTCAGTAGCCAACTTGCCAACTTAATTAACAACCAGAAATAACTTACAAAAGATGCTAGATTGTAAGAAGCTTCGCTTCAGCTTCGTATCCTGCAGATCCCGGCTCCTCGAGAAGCTGTAGCTTCTATCAGATCCGACATACTCCCCATGGAAATTCGGTGTAGTGCAGGTCATGGCGCCAGACCCAAGGAAAAATCAACAGAGAAAGGAAACAGTGCAAGGAGGAAGCGGCTGCAGCAGAGACCAGGATGAGCAGGAGGAAGTCCAAAGAATGGCAAAAGAAATTGCCTTTTCGCATAGGACAACGCACAGCTAACTGCAAATGGTGGAAAAGTGGAACAGAGACTTGCAAATACCCTTTAATGGGTCTAGCAAATTGTAGTTTAAGTTAATCTTAAGAAATTATAATTTAACTCTAGAATAATAAATAAAAAAAGCTTTAAAGTTTACAAAACAAGAGCCCCTGCAGGGCATTGGTCAGGCGACCTGAGAAGTTAAGGTCAGAGCCGGAGCTGAAGCCGGACTTGCACTGGCCCAGTAACTCGAGTAATTGGTAGCACTCTGCCCCGCATTCCATCTCCCCCTCCTGCTGCTGCTGCTGCTGCTGCTGTTCCTCCTCCTCTTTTCCCTGACAGCCCGTCGTCATTGCCATTGCTCATCTTCAGCGCTGTGTGGCCCGCAAATGTGTCTTTGTCAGTGCGTCAGTGGAGCGTGCCGCGTTGCAGTGCCAGGCAGAAGCTCCCATCCCTGCCACTGCCCCTGCCCCTGCCCCTGCAAATGCTTTGGCATATCAAAAGTGAAACTTTGACATATAATTTCTCGCATGGATTTTCACTTTGACGGCATAAACGACGACAATGGCATATGCCTTTTGTGGCGGCTGTGAGGACGAGAGACACGGATGGTTACGGAGATGGAGAGGAGCCGGAATACGGAATACGGAACCGAGGTGAACGAACATGTCTCGTAAGACCTGCGAGCAATGCCATCATCGGCATCATCAATTCAAACGCCTGTGAGAGCTGCCTCTTCCCGGTATCATTGTGCAATTGATGGCCAGGTGGCAATCTCTGTGGGCTTGATATATGCACAGAGAAGGGTTATTTGAGGGACACCAAAGAAGAAGACACTAAGAAGGTCAAAAAACCTTTCTACCTGTAAATACAAAAGAAAACTTTAGCTAAATTCCAGGAACTAATTAAAGAAGTAACTTCTCTCTGGCTTAAAAAGCTGAAGTTGATTAGTTTATTGATACGTTACAGTATTTGTGTTGATTAAGATTATGTAAATACATGATCTTCTCTCTGGAACTCTAGTCCAGACCATCGAGATCCTCCTCAAGTTCCTGCAACTCCTTCAGTATCTTCGCCTGCTCTTCCTTGCTTAGTTTCTCCAACTTGGCTTTGGGCTCATCTTGCTCCAGCTCCAGCTCAGGCTTAGCCTTCTTATCCTCAACGTAGATATTGACCTCGACGACATCCTTGTCGGACACAATCCGTAGACGCTTGCTGCCCTCGGTCAGGCCGCAGTTCTGGTCAAAGACTCGCATGGTCTTGGTCTCGTTCAAGGCATTGCAGAGGATTCCCGCGCGATTCTGGTAGATCTCGGCAAAAAAGGAGTCGAGCAGCTGGGGCATGGTAAGAGGCGAAGGTTAACCCACAAGTTGCACGTGCCACGAGGCAAGCGTCGCTTACCTTAACAGACGACGATGCCGCGACATCTTCCTCTTTTGGGGTGCGGTTTGCCTCGTTCGAACGATTGGCCATAATGATGCTGGAAAAAGTTGAGGGATGCCACGAAAATGTTCGGATTAGTTGCAGGGAAAATTCCAGGAAAATTGCACTTCGCAGGAAACGCGTCACTCTTAGTGGGAATCCTATGGACAAGTCACTTGTTTAGTTAACGAAATCACTTTTAGCACTTTGCATATTTGTTAGTTTTTGTATATTTTAATATTTCTAGTAATTAAATTTGTTTACCTTTAACTTCACGTCTTTTCAGTTCGTTTGAATTGCTTAAAAAGACCGATAACTTGAAAGCGATAACCGAAGCTCGTTTCACGGACACTGAGTTGCATTGAAAACTATCGATTCAAAAATGCAAAAGTTCTAATTGGAAAATCTCACTTTTAAAAGCAGCATTTTAAGTTTTGGTTTTGGTTTGAATTTTATATGTCTTAAATACAATATTTTAAGATATGATATGCAGGGAAATATATAGCTTAAATACAAATATGTACACTTAATATTCTGGGACATTTCATTTAAATTAAATTATATGATATAATTATTTCTGACAAGACCTAAAAAGTTATTTAGAATACTTAAAAGCTTAGTATTTTTTATAAAAAAATAGTATATATATTTTAAGGGGAAATACCTTAAACATAAATAAACAATACGGCTGAAAGTCATCATGTTTTACAATGTGGGTTTTTTTTTTGACAATTTAAAAGTTGAATTATTACAGTGAAAAGACATTTAACATTGGTTAAAATACTTAATTTACTTGACATAAATTAGCCTGAAGGCCTTAGTCGGTTCACTAAACAATGTTAATGTAACTAATGCAAATATTTATATATAATATAAATATTTATATATAATATATATATATAATATAAATATTTAATGAAATATCTAAATATTCCAACCATAACAGCAGAGATAAATAAATAAAGTAAGAAGTGCTTACTACTACTAGTAAATAAGTAAACAGACTTCATGAAAATAATTTAGACAATAGAATATTTAGAATAAATACTGTGAAAAGACTCGAAAGATTTCACATTTTTGATCTGCGTGAAAGGTAAACTTAACTAAACAAGATTTTATATTTAGTTTCATATTCCTGCTTTGTTAAGATTAGTCCTTAAATTTACTTGTTGTTACAAAACATATTGTAAATAAATACAAGAACTAAAAAAAAAGAATGTCATTGCCATTAAAATTAATAAATAAATAAGTTCGTATGGTTATGTATTTAAGAATTACATATTTACGTTAGTCTACCTATTAATATTTATTTCTTTATTTACTATTGATACCTTGTTCCTTACTTTGTACCTTACATTGTTATTATGCCGTTTTTTTTTTAAACAAATTTTCCACATGTGTTTCTTAACAATTACGATTTTTAAAATTTTTTTCTTATAAACTATTCTATGAAAATACCAAAATGCGAAATTTGGAACACACTGCTTTTTATTTTCATTTTTGTTTTGCGCATAAAATATAATATTACGTTTGAAAATAAGAAAACTATATAAGGTAATAGATTGCTAAATATTATTTTGCATTTAAAGTGGAAACAAGTTCACCATCTTTTTTGTGACAATTGCCTAAAATCAAAAAGTGCTCAAAAAGCATAGTGTGATCGTGTGCTTTTGGCCTGGAAATGCAAATGTTAAGTGTAAACGTGTTCAAATTGTGTTAGAAATTACTACGAATTGGCATTACGAATACTAGTATTTGTAAGAGATGTAACTTTTTTTGTTTGTTTTGCTTTTTAAGCCATTTTCAAAAGTTCAAAACTCATTCTTTTTGTGCTCGTAAAGTCTGGTTGTATTATTTCGACGCGTTTCTCAGTTGGCTGCAAACCGATATGACAGGAATGTGTACATATGTATAAACATAACTCTTGCCACATGTGAGCTTCCATCAAGATGTACATATACACATATGTATGTACATATGTATGTACACACAATAATAACCAATTCCAATTCCCTTTTTGCCTTTGTTTTCCCTTTTTGCTTTTTGTATGGAAATTTAGAAATTATGTTTTCTTGTCTTTTAATTAATAATCTCAAGGGTGTTGCCAAGGAAGATGGAGTCTGGAGCGGCGGTAATCCGGGACGGGGCGGGGGCGTGTGAGTAACATGCGAAAGCAATATTTTGTTTGTGTTTTTCTCCGGCGTCTACTCAGCATGGCAGCGCAGACAGGCTGCTGCCGCTTTTCCCCACTCCGACTTTTCCTTTTGCACTTTTCCATTCGCTTTCCCGCTGCTTTTGGAGTAACTTTTATGGCTTTCCTGCTGTTCTTGTCACTGCGACTCTGTCTGTGTGTGTGTGTGGCTTGACAATGTGATTTACATTTAATTAAAATCGTATTTACTCGTTAGATAAGCAAACACAGGACTCGGTGCACGGCAACAAAAAAAGGGATAATAATCTCTCAGAAAAGAGCTGCAAAAAAACCAAATTAAAAGCTGCACAAAATGTTGCAAAGATTCAAGGATCTTGGAAATTATTCATAGCAGATTTTTGTTTAATTTAAGTAAAAGCTGTTGTTTAAAGTTCATAATTTTTTGGTGGCGTGTACATAATGCCTGCATCATTAGGCACTCGATGGCATTAAGAGGAGCTCGGAGGAGCTCGAAGGACCTCTCCAGCTGGCTCCAGTCTCAGGTGTTGGCCTGCCACTTGGATGTCAGCGTTGTGTGTTGACGTTGACAGGGCGACATGTCAAAAATAACTCGGTGCCATCGATCGCCGAAGGCGCCCCAAAAATAAACCACTCTTGTCTTATGGCCAGAAAGCATGCCGAGATGATGGAAAATAACAATTTCAATTTTGAAGGATTTAAGGCCACAGTCACTGAGAGAGAGAGAAAGGCAATTAAACACACACACAGACTGGGAAAATCATGGTAAGTTCAACATAAACATCAATTACTTAGGGCTTATTTCATATTTAAATGCAAGCATAAATACCTAATAAGGCCCAAGGCTTAATTAATTCAATTATTCTGGATAAGGGTATAAAATTTGTTGGGTAACCGCTTCTTTCATTCTTTTCCTTCTTTTCATTTTCAAATTATTGATATGTTTTAATTGGAAAAATTAAATAACTTGAATTTTCAAATTATTGCTCTTTTTTAATTGGAAAAAAATAAATAACTAACAGTTTGATCTCTTAAAAGGTTACAATAAATGAAAGTTTGATTAAGTTATGTACTATGTTTTAACATAAATAAATCATACAAAGTATTAAGTATTGGAAAGCTTGTATAAACTCTCAAAAAATTTATATATATTTTTCAATGCCAAAGATCACAATGTAATGTTGTCTTTTTTCAATTTTAAACTTTGCAATTGTGTGAATAAATATTTAATATTGAAATATACATATGTAAAATATATATTATATATATATAAATATATATAAATATATAGTTCACATCTGCTAATTATTAAAAACCTAAACAACAACAAATTTATGTATTATTCTCCTCTCAAAAAAAAAAACCTTATTGTATATTTATATATTAATCTAGAACACTTTAACCAACTTATTGCATATTTACATATTAATCTAGTACACTTTAACCACCTTATTGCATATTTATTAATTAATCTAGTGCACTTTAACCACCTTATTATATATTTATATATTAATCTAGTACACTTTAACCACCTGGTTAAGCCTCTTTGATATCCACTTTTAAATGCCATTTATAATTAACTTAGCCCAGTTATAAATAAACATTTATGGCCTTAGAAAAAGATTTATGTCATGAAAAAAAATAAACCTAGTTGCATTGTTTTATTTATTATATATATTTATTTTATATATTTATTATATATATTTATTTATATATATATTTATAGTTGACAGCTAAATAGCGATGGTTTCTGGGTTATCCGATGGCCAAAATCAAGCTGTCAGGCGATGATGCCGATGCCATGGACATTAATTGCAGGAAGTCGTTAGTGGCAGCCACCGATACACACACACATGCACACATATAGTATGTGGCAGCCAGTCGGTCCTTTAAGGAAACCTCCAATCATGCTGCATTCAACACAATCAAAGCAGTTTCTATTTTTTCTTTTTTTTTAGCCCATTCCGCCCCTTGTTTTGACTTGATGACCGAGTTAAACAAACACAGGATTCGGACTGTGGGGTTCGATGCAATGTCCAATTTGCATGGCCATTGTGGAGGAGGATTCCCCGGAATGCCCTGAATGCCCTCTGACCACAGGGGAACACAAGGGGAAGGAGGCAGGAGGAGGAACGAACAGTGGCAGTGGCAATGGCAGTGGCTATGCCTTTGGCTGTGACTGTGAATCCATCGGAATGAGGAGCACATTTCCGGCATTTATCAATGGTAATTTCGTGTGTCAACTTTGAAATAATTTCAGTTTCAAGCGGAAACGAGACCATTCAAGTGTGTCGTCTCTTTTCTGCACAGAAATTAAGCATTCACACACACATAAGCCAGTGAGTGTGCTTCTTCATTTACATTTTTAAGGCTTTCATTGAGGTGATTATAGTTGAAAAGGGAAAAAAGGACACTTTAAGAAATGAATCAGGGTCCTAAAGTGCAGTTAAAAGTTTTTTTCTACTGATTATTTAATACTTTGTTAATAGTTTCAAAATATTTAACAAGTCATACATAAAGTTCTTATATAATTATCATATATTTTTTACAGACAAAATAATTCTAAGCCAAAATAAAAATATTTATAGACAATATTCTTAGAGCCTAAAGAAATAGTACCATTAATCAGTCTTAATTATAGTTCAATTCTTTAAACAAGTATAGAGTTCTCATTCACTTTATTCTTAAATTCCTTAATTTCGGAAAACTCTGACAGTTTTCCAGCCCCCAATCGATTTTGCTTGATTTTCCGCCACCTCTTCTGCTGCCCCTTCATTTTCCTCAGCTTCTCTCTGTATTTGTCTCCGATTTTTCGGGCAGGACGAGGGGGTTGCTTGTAAAACAATGACAAGGACAAATTTGTGCGATAGGCAAACAAACGGGGGGCGGGGCCGGGGCAGCCCGGGTGAAGTGTCAATACAAATATAAATCAATGTTCCTTGGGCCAGGTTAGGCGAGCGGCAAAAAGGTAACATGCCTAAGCAGTTGTTGCCTTTGTCTTTGGCCCTATTCTGTTTCTGGCCGGCAATCAATTTTAACAAGCACCGATCCCAGCCCCATCCCGGGCATCCATTCCGGTGTCCCCTTGGCCCCCACCTGCATTCATCATGTCAACTTGGCAACTGGGCATCGTCCTAATTGGTTGTTAGTTGTATTTTTACACCTTTATGCAGAGAGACAAGGATGTAAACACACACATTAAAGCTGTTGCCAGGGGGAATTTTCAGGAATTGCAATTCGGATTTTATTATCGTTTCTGTTCCTTGAAATATTAATATTATTTTAGATGGATAGTAATTATGCATGTATTATAAAAGTTATTAAAAATTGTAGTCTTCCAGAGGAAGTGGTAATCATTTAATCCTTAAAAAACCAAGAAGAAAAAACAAACCAGACTAAAATCAGTTGAGTTTTAGCCAAGTTATGATAAAAAAACCATAGAGATTTTTAGCCAAAAAGTGTGACCCATTTTTTTAAAAATATGCATCGTCAAAATTGTAAAAAAAAATGACAAAAAATTAGATATTGAGTTTTGAATGCAGAAAAGTTCCCCTTGAAAAACCATGAAGAAAAAACCAAACCAGACTAAAATCAATTGAGTTTTAGCCAAGTTATGATCAAAAAACCATACAGATATTTCACCCAAAAAGTGTGACCCATTTTTTCAAAAATATGCAAGGGGTTACATCGTCAAAATTGTAAAAAAAATTGACAAAAAATTAGATATTGAGTTTTTAATGCAGAAAAGTTCTACTTGAAAAACCATGAAGATAAAACCAAACTAAAATCAGTTGATTTTTAGCCAAGTTAAGATCTTTCTTTTCTCCACAAATTCAGAATTCCCGTGCTAAAAATCATAATTTAAAGGTTAATGCATATTTTTTATGAATATAATTCCCTCAAATTTAATAAACTTCTTTCGGCCTAGGTTTTTTCTAAAGTTTTCCGTACTCCTGACATCGCTAGAGGACTCCGTGCATTATATACTTATGGGGAAGGCCGGAAAGTAAGGGGCATAGAAAAAAAGAAAAAAAAAACAAAGTTTGGTCGCTCTGATTTTTATTATACTCCGTGTACTCTTAGTTGGCTCCCTAGGACAAGAACAACTAAAAAACTTTGTAGAATTTCATTTAATTTGCAGTTCCGCAGCAGCAGCAGCCCCGCAGCAGCTTCGCAGCAACTGCTGCGCCTCTCTCTTTCTGCGCTTGACAGTTAACGTGTGCCGTAATTAGTGCGAAAAGGACCGATATACGAGTATAGGCCGCGCAAAAAAAAAGTTTGCAGACATTTTTATACTCTTTTTCGGAGGGGGTATATGTGATCTATAAATATATATATATATATATATATATATGCTCTAAGTAAGGGTAAGTGCCTATTTAATTAATACAAGTTTATGGGGATCTCTAAGGGTATACCAAGAGCTGTTTGTTTTAGATTAAAATATTTATTATAACCTAGCATTATATATTATATAAATTATATTATTATGCCATATTTGTGATTATTTTTGTTATTAATTTTTCACTTATAAATAAAAGTAAGCCCACATTATTTTGAACCTTATCCTAAGCAAGATTTTCTAGGGTATCCAAAATTCGACTCTCTGAGTTTACCCCTTTTTCTCCCAGCTTCTCTGCATTTTCTTATGCTCCCCAGTGCTGCTTTTGTTGTTGTTTTTTCGCTAGAATTTGTTCAATTTAATGTAACATGGAAGAGAGAACACAAAAAGCTGCAAAAACTAAGAGGAAAAAAGAGAGTGAGAGAGAGAGAGAGAGTGGGAGAGGCGGGCGTGAGAAATGGGGGTAAAAACACAAAACACAAAAAAGAAAAAAATTAATAGAAATAAAAACAACATGGAAAACTGAAACTGAAAAGTTTGCGGTGACGCTGGAAAATTCCATTGAAGGCAGCGCCGACAGGCTTTAAAGGACTTTAAGAGGCTTCCCCAGGACCACAGCCAGGAATCATGGAAATAGTAAGGCGATTAGGAAAGCCAAAAGCCTACAGGATTCACAGGCAATCAGGAGATTCTGAGGTGTGCCTTAAAAAAAAAAACAAAGAAATGAGAGCCATCAAAGGATTAGCCGGGTAATTTGTGGCCAACACAAGGTTCCTTCGATAATTTAGAGATTTTTCCAGTTAAAATGTATGTAAAAAAAAGAAAGGATAAAATAAAGTTAAATACATTTTTTATATTTATTTCTAAGATATAGTTTTAAAGTTTCTATCACAAATTTATGCCAGCTGTTACTCCTTCTGCAATTCGTGCTTAATTCCAATCATTTATTCATTCAGCTTGTCCTTAATTGTCTCCATTAAGGAGACAGGTCGTCCTCTTGACTGATTTTGATTATGCAACACATTCCTGGAATGGCCATAATTGCAGAGCATTTCACTCAGGGCTGCCTTCCAATTTGCCCGGCATTATTATTTATAACTTTATTTGTTTGTTTATTATTTTGCACGGCTCGAGTGCTTTATTTTATTTTGCTTTACTTCACTTCACTTGCAGCTGGGCTGCTGGCTCCCAAGGACCGTCTCTTGAGTGGTCAACACAGTCGTCTTGGCCATCAAGTTTTGTGTTTTGTCATAAGTCATGTGTCTCTTCGCCCTACTCCCCCCCGCTCCGCTCCCAATCTTGCCCACTTTTCCCCATTTTCCCAACTGCAGCGCACAAAGTTGTGTACTTATGAAAATTAGTTTCTGGTGCTGCTGCTGTGCTTCTGCTCCTATTTCTCATAATTAAAGTGCAAATAAAAAACTAACTGGCGGACAAACAATTGCAATTAAATGTTGTTGTTGCCCCTGCTGATGCTTTTATTGCTTTATGTTTGTATTCACATTTATTTGTTGTTCCCCCATCTCAGCTCTTTGTTGTGTTTTTATATCCATGGATTTTCGAGCGATACAAATGAGGGGTATATGGGTCAAAGGGATATATTAAGTATCTAAAGGAATATATTTAAGGGAAATATAATTTTAATCTGAAATTGCTGAAATTGTTCAGTAAGTTCACTATTTTGTTTCTGACTTCAACCAAGGGGTATTCCTATAGTCTATATCCCAGATCCTTGCTCTTTCTTTTTTGTTTCCGCTGGCGCTGTGTGTGTGCGGGCACATAATTCACTTTTTATTATCTCATATTTTATAGAAACTTCCACTGCCTCCTGTTAGGGGGGGTGGCTGGGGTGGTTGGGGTGGCTGGGGTGGCTTTTCGGGTGGCTGTAAGCCCGCGCCGCTGCGCCGCTTAATTCATTTAGTTTATGCTTTTAGCGCTTTATTTGCCCAACTGCAGTTTGCATGTGCGAGCACGCAATTACTTCGCTTGACAAACAGCAGCCACAACAAGGAGCTCGGAGGAGCACAGTAAAATTAATCAAAATGTGAACAATTCAAAGGCTTTTCTGCTGTTTGCCAAATATCCGCAAAATGTTGCGTTTAAGCCAAGTGCAAACATTTCAGGGACACAAAAAAGGAGACAATCGATTGCTGCAAACTCTTTGGCAGCAAGACTCTACCCAAAGTAAGCACTAAAACACTGAAAAACATGTCGAAACTATTTAGAATTTCGTTTTAATTAAAATTCTGACAGGGCTTACACACTTGGCCAATCAATCATTTTGTTTATTGTCTTAAAAAAGTTATTTTCTTTAATGTTAAATATTTATTCTGTATTTGTGGATTGCTTTGTCAGGGGATAAAGTTTCTGTATATTCAATTTAGGTTTGTTTTGTAAACAAAAGAAACTTAGGCAGTTTCCACATCTTGATTTAAATAATAATTGCAGTGATAAAAGGGGGGAATGTACATTTGATGTGAAGATACATCAGTTGCCACAGATTGCTTATTACATTGTTTATACATTTTGTTTAAAATAAGTTAGACCGAAGCTGCAACTGTTTTTTCTGGGTGTAATTATTGATATTTTTATTTTCGCAAATAATAGAAAACTGCAAACATACTTTCTTGATAAAATTAGTAATATTAATAGTATTATTACTATTATTATTGAATTATTATTATTATTACTTTTTTTATTGCAAAATCCTTCTCTAGATATTATAAGTATAGTTGAAAATATACTTTCTTGGTAAAATTTATAATATAATTATATTTTTTCTAGGTATTAAATATATATATTATTCAGGTAAATACACCTTAAATATTTTGTATTTAATATTTTATGTCTTATACATTTTTTATTATTCAAATAAAATCAAAAATACACTTTTAAGGTTAAAAAAGTGCCAATTGTTAATTCAAATATTTTGATTTTCAATTTTGTTGATAAACTATAAGTATTAATATTATTCAAATATTTTGATTTTCAATTTTGTAGCTGAATTATAGGTATTAATATTATTCTGCGACCTAGAAAACCCTACAAAAAATGCAGCTTTAAACGAAATACTCATAATCTTAGAAATATTATGTAAGAAGAAGCATATTTTCCATAAATAAATTATTACAAGTAAAGTAAAAAAGTAAAAGTAAAAAAAGTAAAACATATAATAAACCTTAAAAAAACCCACAACTAATTTTTATACAATGTAAATAATATTTTTTTATTTAGCCACACACCTATTAAGCACTTTAGTATTAAAATAAAAGTAAACAAGTTAAAAAACAAGCAACAAAACCAACGAAATCCGGCGAAAGGTGACCCACATGGCTTTATGCTCTCCCCCAAGGGGGAAGGGAGAAGTGTTCAAATTTAGAACAGACTTCTATATAAAATATATATATATATATGTACACAGACACAATCGTAATTGTTACAGCTGCTTGGGCAACTTGTTTCTTTGTTGGCTTCTATTTTGCACATTTTATTTTAATTTTTATTGTGCCTCGCTGTTCGCCCGGGCGTATACGCAATTTTTTATGAGCTCCTCCGACGGCTGTGTATAAGTTTCGACTCTCACTGTGTGTGTGTGCTTCTAGGTCCTTTTTCTGCTACTTTTTTTGCTCTTGTTTTTGTGCGATTTCGCTTTTCGATTTGCCATTTCGAATTCACTTCATTGAATTGTTAATTTTATCGCACATGGGAGGGCAGGACCATTGCCATTGCATAACTTTGATTTTGCTCTTCATTCTTTATTGTCATTGCCTCTGCCAGCCGCTTTTATTTGTGGTTATTACACCACCACCGACCCCTGTGCCTATCCCTATCGGGATAAGGATCCTGGTCCCCCCCATGCCCCACATCATTTGCTCATATTAAATTTTATTGCTCGCGCGGCGGCATTCGCTCATAAGCATTTCCGCTTCCGCCCTGCTCTCTCGCCAATATGTTTGATTACGCTGCGAGGTGAGCGCGTAATGTTCAGCATCCTGCAGGGATATATACGGGTTATAATGGCCGATGCTTTCTGGCTTATTGCCTGGGGCCCTGGCACTGGCCAGCAAATTGTGGCAATATTATTATACACACACACACACGCTCTGTGGAGGGAGACTCAGTTGCTGGCTGGTGACCACTGGTGTCCTGGCAGGAGCAGCAAAGAACAAGTTGAGCCGGAAGGAGTACAACTGACAGGCAGGATGTGCAGGAGGGTACGTGCCAGGGATTACCCTGTGGGGAATTCTAGAAATATTTGCAGATTTCAAATCAGCCATCTCAGAGGATATATTTATGGCTCAGTTAATGATTTATCCTGTATGAAATATCATATATTATGCTCGTCGCATATCCCCCCTGCTACCCTTTCCGTAGAGAAGTCAGCGAAGATTTCCGGCTTGACTCAAAGGAGAAATTTGCATTTTTTGCAGTAAATTCAATATTTTCCTTTATGATTTTCCGCTGCTGGCCTCCGACTGAGTTTGCCAGGCACAGTGGAACATTGAGAGGGAAAAGCAGTTAAAAAAAATAAATAAAAAGGGGAATTTTAAAAAATAAATAATACAGAAAGGAAACCAAGGAAGTAAGCCAAGTTTGCAATTTTATCATTATATCAAATCTTTAATTGATCATAACTAAGCCAAAAATTAACTAATTTTAATTCGGAAAACTTTACTGTACTAGTTTTGACCAGGGTAATAAAGCTGGAATGTTAGTACAAAATGAATTTTTTTTTTTTTTTTTTTTTTTTTTTTTAATATTTTTAAGAAAAAAAAATGAAAAAATTAAAAAAAAAAATTTCTTTCAGAATAAGGCCAGTTTGAATCCCCTTTCGATGCTGATCAAGAATATATATGGTTTATGGGGTGGGAAATGACTCCTTAACTGCTTAATGCTAAAAAAATCACCCAGGAAGAAGGCATGAAATAATCACAGTTCCGAGCAGCAGGAAATTCAGGTGCCTGCATTTTGCGCTTACTTCTACCAGAATTGGGAATGTGATGTCTTGCTCCTCTTCGCAAGCAAATTTCTACTGAAGGAGAGTTAATATCTATTTTTTTTGAGTGCCTCTTGCTTCCTGCCTCCAGTTTTTCCGCTTTCCCCGCTCTTTGAGCCATTTTTTGCTGGCAGCACTTGGTTCCCAGCAGCTCTGCGAGTTCTGCATGTGATATTAAGCCAAGGACCAAGTCGAAGACAAACATCGCCTGGCTACAGGACACGGGAAACACACACAAAAACAGGAGCGGAAAGAGGACGAGGCAGGACGCGACTGTCATTTGCCTGATAGACGGCGTCCTTTGGCAAGCGGCTGCGCCTCTGTCAGAGCCTGTGCCAGGACCAGAGTCAGAGCCAGAGTCCCTCCAATCCCCCATCAACGAAATATCCTTTCTGACTTCAGATTTTCCACCCAAAGGGGGAGGTAGGTGGGCCTTTTGTCCTTGGCTTCAAGTGCTTGTGCCTGATTTCGGAAATTGGTTTGCATTAGAAATCACTTAAGCGCATAAAGTGGTCGTGAGTTATTGCCGCAGGATGTGCACCAGGACACCCGGGCTATATGTGTGTGTGTGTGGCATGTATACTATATGTATATGCCTTCATTCCGCCCCGTTGCAGCCATTTTCTGTCTATTCTTTTACCCGCCGCAAATTAATTAGAATGAGCTGAATTCTCTTGGTATATACACACTTTTTTTTTGTGTTTTTTTTTTTGCTGGCGCTTCTCTGTCTCGTCGTCTCATCTCATTTCAGTAATTAAGACATTTTGCTTCATGAACTTCAAAGAAAACATAACTTGCACGCTCCACTGGCTTGCCAGATGGATGTATCCAAGGGAATGCGGCGAAAGGGATGATGGCGATGGCGAGGACTCTGACAGAGTCCTTGCAACTTTTTCCCCACACAATGCAACACTGGCGGCTTAGATGCTGCTCCCTCTGCAACTTCCGCTTCCTCTGCTGCCCTGCACTTCCTGCTATCGCTCTCTCTCTCTCTCTCTCTCCGGCGACCTTTCCTGTCGCCGCCTGGCCGGCTGCGTTGCTAATTTCCTTCATTAAGCAGCTCAAGCATTTAATGCGAACAGAAGACTAAGTTGTTGCTCGAGGTAACGTGGCAACAGCGACTACAAGCAACTACAACTAAAAAAAATAAACAGCAGATAGTGGGGAAAAGTCAAGCATCTTGAACCGACTTTTAAATACCGCGGAAGGAGGGAGAGTTAATAAAAATAATTAAAATAATTATTTAAGTATTTACTAGGCACTCGTAAACCTAAATGGAAAGGGTTTTTTATCTCTGATTTATGTCTTGTCAGAGCATTCGGGCTTCGGCTTTTGCTGTCTATACCCTTTGGCACAACATAAAAGCAATAACTACAATGCTGCACTTTGAACTACAATGAAGGACAATGAAGTTGCCGGAACCAAGGACCTTGAGTTGCGTGTTGCAATCACAGGGAGAGAGAGGGAGATACAGATATTATCAAACTCACAGATAGTTGTCAGGGGAAGTACCTGGCTGATTGATTGATGGAATAAGTAAAGGAAATACAAGCCAGATAGAAAAGTTAACACTTAAATTATACCAATAACTAATTATAATCAGAAACATTTAATTTTACCTTTATTTATTTTTGTTTTTGATTTAATTTTGCTTTTTAGTTTAAATCTAGCTTAAACTTTCTATATTTAAATCCATAAATTAAAGCTAATCCCTATTCTCTGGCTATTTTAATTAAAATTTGTGACTTAATTACTTTGCCAGTTTATAGACTTCAGTGCTACATAATTACCCCATCGATATGACAGTCAAAGCATAATTTAAACTTTATAATCTAACATCTAATAACTGGCAACTCGCAACTCGCAACTCGATTGTTTCCAATCCGCGATTCATGTGTGTGTTGTGTGTGTTGTGTGTGGTCTCTAAACATTTATTTGCTGCCGGCAAAAGTTTGGGCTCTCAAATTAAATGGCATCAAATGTCAGGTCTGGCAGAGTTTTGAAGTAAACTTTTCCTTTGTGGCTCAATCTGATAGATTACGCATACGCCGCGTTGTCGCAGCGGCAGAGTGGCAAAATTTAACGAGCAAGAAAATCACTCAAAGCGATAACACCGGCCCAGGATCAGCTCAGCTAGGACTTGAGCCGAATTGGGCTCCCTTTCAGGTGGGCTGACGCGGCCACGCCCACTGATTTATAATTTAATTTGTGTGTTGGCGGAAAAAGTTGGCGGAAACCCACTCCTCTTGGCCCTCGGCTCGGCGGTTCGGCGGCTCTGCGGCTCACAACTTGAAACTCAAATAGAGCGAAAGGCGAAATCCCACACACAACCCAAAAATGCATATCAATATCAAATGGAAATGTGGGAAAATCTAGGTAAATTCAGAAAAATTCAGGAAAATTCACAATATCAAATATTTTAAATTTGTTAAGCAATAGGAAAAGCATAGGGATTTATTTACATGTTTTTTACAAAGAAAAGTTGGTTAACTTGTGATTAGAGTTTTTTGGTTTTAAAAATGTATTATCCTAGTTTTTTATATATATTTAAAAATATATAGTATTGAATATATTTTAAATACTTTCATATTGTAAGTAAAATGTATTCTCATAGTCCTGTTTATATATTTTAAAATATATAGTATTAAATATATTTAAATACTTAAATATTTTAAGTACTTTCCAACCTTTCAACCTTATAATTTCCTAAAATTTGAAGCTATTTCTAATGCTTTTCTTCATTTTTAATTATTTTTCTATATATATTTTATTTCTCATATATTTTTTACTCTGCAGTTTCCATTTTCAGCTACAGCTCCAGCTCCATCTCCGGCTGCAGGTCGCCGTTTTCCAGGTTTCGAGTTCCCCAGAAATCCCGGCCAGCGTTCAGCGTTCAGCGCTCCAACTTTGTCCATTAAAACAAACTTTTTCCGGGCAGGTGAAGCGCATCGATGGCTTCCCCTTTAAGCCAGCTCTCCAGCTCCGGCTCCTGCCCCAGCTTCCGTCTCCTGGCTCCCGTTTCCTGGCTCCTGCAACAAGGTAACCAAAAACTGATACGCCGAATGCAGGCAACCAATTTTGTAATGTGAATTTAATGTCAGTTTTGCGACAGGTGCATTGCTGTTGAGTGGCGACACGAGGAGGAAGGAAAGCTTTCAGCTCGGACCGCCGCTTTTCCCATTTTCCCTCTGTTTTTTTTCCCCAGCTTAATGCATTGCATTTGCAGTTATTGGCAAAGTTTGTTGTGGTCAGGCGGGGCAGGGCAGGGCTTCCAAAATAAATCCTGGCCACACTGAGCTATCCCTCTAATTAATGTATAAGGAACAGGCGGCGCTTTTAATTATTTGGGTCACAAACCAGGATTGGTTCTGATTGAGTCTGGCAAAGGGAATGGCTGAGCAAAGCCATGGTAATATATATTCTCTGCTAGTTTTTAATTTAATTTCAAATAAATTGGTTACAAATAAGGCATGCGGCACCCAAAAGACTGCCTTTTAATATTTAAAAACATATTTATTTGCTGGCAAGTTACATATTTGTTTGCAGCTCTTGTTGAATTTTATACGAGTTCTCCTCTGGTGTTTGGCTGGAAAATTGCTTTCTGGCTTATTGTCCGTATTTTTCACAATTTTTCCTATTTGATTGAGGCTTTCCAGCAGTTTTGTTGTGGCTCCATTTTTTTTTTTGTAAGTGAATAAATATGCCCCGCCCAGTTGATCCTTTGACAAAGAAGGACATTCGAACAGAAAAAAATAAAAATAAATGCCATAAAAACTCTGTTTTTCACTTGAGTTGCAAAAGACTTGATTGATTTATTGTTTATCTTTCTTTTTTTTAGGGGACAACACACCTGCTGAGCTGAACCTTTGACTGTAACCTTTCACAGTTTTCAGTGCTTTATAGAATATTTTGCTTGTAGCAAAAAAATAACTGAAGAGGAGAGTCGAAAGGGAATTTTTTTTATTGAAAAATACCAATAAATTTATATTCTTCCTTAAAATATAGAACAAATACAAATAGTATTCTTTCTAAAAATATATAACAAATAAAGACCTTTTTATGTGAATAAGGAAAAACCTTTAGAGATTTTCCAACTATTTGTTTTTGGTTCTTTATGTAATTTGTAATTAATTTTAATTCTTAATATTTATACCATTTATAACTCTTACTAATTATTAATTAAATTGCTCTCATTTGTATTATTTAATACTTGTTTTTATTTTTTATTACTTATATTATTGCTATATTATTGCTTGCTTTATATTTTCCTTAATAATCTCTGGCAGTATATGCTCGCAATTTAATAATAATTAATTACTTGCACTTGGAGCTCTTCTTTGGCTTTATTTAATATGTTTTTAAACAAGTATTCCCCATTTATATACCCCATAATATAGCTTGTATTCTACAGGGTTCACTCTCTCTCTCTGTTTGCCTTTGGCGGCGCTGCCAGTGCACTTTCATTGCGTTAATATTGAAATTGGGTTAATGAGTTTTTGTTTATGGCGCGGGCACACACACACACACGATCCACCTGGGTAAAAGCCCAGCATCCGCATCCGCATCTGCTTCTGCTTCTGCTTCTGCTTCCGCATCTCCACTCCGCTTAATGCAAATTTTACCGAAAGGTGGGCGTGGCACGTCGTCGATGGTCGGATAATGATGACGATGAGATGATGCCGATGAGGATGCTCCTTTCGGAGCGATGAAAACAATTTTCAGCTTTGACTACGTGATGATGCTCTCCGAAGGGTTAATGTTAATTAAAGTGCCAGATAGCGGGCAGGTGTGCCAGGCAGTTGCGCAAAATTCGCCCCATTCCTGCTCTCCTCGATATTGATTGTGCAACACAACCGCAGCAGCAAGCCCCGGTCTGAAAATCCATTTTCTGCAATCAAAATATTGCCGCAAATTTAATTCCAAATAGTACAGAAAAGTGTGTTTCGCATTTCGCAGGGCTCTCTACCCAAATGGTTTTATCTTTCCGCATGGGGCAACAGTGCGTATGAGTTTTTATTTTTCCGCACAGATGTTACCATGGCTATGATTATTATTACGGTTATGGAGTGTGCTGTCGTTGTTGTTGTTGTTGTTACTGTTGTTGTGTGTCGATAAATTCCACTTTGCTGTGTTAATTATGCATTTTACGCATGCCACGCCCCCCGTTATTCCCAATGTACTTATTAGGGCGCAAAATTCAATTAATGAAGAACACACCACCCGGATTCGCGAGTTTTTTGCATTGAACAATATGAACAATGTTCGGGATGCAGAGAGAGAAAAATATATTTCAAATTACTAAAACTATATTACAAATAAAATATGTACATCTTAAACTAAACAATGAATGATGTATACATATTTTACTGGTATCAAAAACAAAGTTCTGGCTGCAGAGGAGGGAATTTTTTTATTTAAAAATTATTAAGAATATTTTTTTTAAATATGATTGATACATTTTCGAAACTAACATGATTCAGCCAAAAAATAGCGGCGAATACATAAATGTATAAATAAATGTATATAAATACATAAATAAATACATTCTCAATGTGCTTTAAAGTTTCTCTTCAAAAATCAGCTGGAAGTTGGCGCCAGTGTTGCCCCTTCCAAGCGTTTTCTTTAAATTTTGTGTACACACTGGTCCCGATATATGTGTAGCTAGCAGTGTTGCCCCTTCCAAGCGTTTTCTTTAAATTATGTGTACACACTGGTTCCTCATATATGTGTGGCTATTCTGCTTGCAACATTTTTAATGAAAATATATCCTATGTTAGTAAACGAGGAAACGAAAAGTCACAAGGTTATTCTCTCTCCTTTAACTCGTTTTCTTAAAGAAGTTGGGAAAGTTTTAGAAAATATTTGCCATGTTAACACCAGTCTTAAACTTTAAATATCGATACATCGATTATTTTCCCAATCGATTTTCACTAACATCGACGCTCCTTCCAGCTCTTCCGTCTCTAATTCGAAAATCTATTAAAAGTTGCGATTTAAATTTTTCAACTATGCGTAATAAGAATGTTGTGTGCGTTTACTGCGGCAAGCGCAGTGAAAACCCATTGCTCACGGACCAAGAATCGGTGGAGGGCTTCAAGATACGGGAGCTCTTCGAATTCGTCGCCCACGAGGAGGTGCCAGCCGATCTAAAACTTCAAGTATGCGGCTTGTGCGCATCAAACTTGGTGTCCGCCAGATCTGTCATCAAAAAATCGATTTTTATCATCGAAAGATCAAAGGCCGTTAGTAACCCAACGGCCATCGTCGATCTGACAGCGGAGGAGACACCGAGCACAACGAGAAGCTGTAAGCCTACAATAGCTCAACGTATTCAGTCGTTGGGCACGGCCAGCGACCTGATCTTTCCCAGAGTTCAGCTTGGTGTCCCACAACAGCACACTTCGCGTGTCGAATCTGCCGAGTTTAAATGCAAATTTTGCGAGTTTCACGTGCACTCCGAGCAGCTCTTCAGGAATCATCTCCGTGAAATTCATGGCAAGAAACGTCCACGGATATACTTCTGTGCCCCGTGCCGCAAGTCCTACGGCATTCTCACGTCCTGGAGGCAACACACTCAGACTGTCCATGGCATCAACGCAGCGGCACCGCACTGGACGGTGACCAAGGCCATAGAGGAGGCCAAGGCCAAGGCCATAGAGGAGGCCAAGGCCAAGGCCAGAGAGGAGGCCAAGGCCAAGGCCAGGCAGCTAGCCCAGGCGAAAGAGGAGGCGGAGGCCAAAGAGAGGAACAAGATCAAGCAGGAGATGAAAGCCAAGCTCAAGTTGCTTACAAAAGCAAAGCTGAAAGTGATGATGCTTCTGGAAAAAGCCACCAACAGCCCACCCCACAAATTGGAAGTCAACGGATCCACTTCCAATGCGGCAAACATATCAATCGGACGGATAAACAAATACTTTTGTGATGACTGCGACTCGAAGCTGACAACGATCCAGCAGATGCAGGAGCACATGAAGACCACCCACGGAATCGGCAATCCCACTTGCGACACTTCTAAGGACACCAAGCAGACGTTGCAGCCTCACAAGGATCTGGACAACAAGGGGGCCGGCGCCGAAGAGTCCAGCAAGCGCAAGAGACAGCAGGAGAAGCAGAAAGTCGAGGCAGGAGAGGAAGACGAGAGCAGCCTGGACGAACCCAAGAGCAACGACTACATCGTCTTGGATGTGCAGCCGCCCAAGAAGGCTCCCCAGGAATCTGACAGCGATTCCTTTGACGGCAACTCCATCGCCGCAGAGTCCCTGCTCAGAAGCGGCCAGCACATCGGAGAGCTCACGTGTCCCGACTGCCAGACCAGCTGCTCCAGCCAGCGTGACTATGTGAATCACTTTCGAAGCTGCAAGAGCCTGTATCCCTGCGGCGTGGCAAACTGCAGAGCAAGGTTTTACAACACCAAACTCCTGATCTTGCACCTTAATCGCGACCACTAGTGTGTCTTTTATCGAAATACTTGCAACTTGGCCTCCAGCGGCAGTGGTGTCCAGGATCATCCTCATTCCATCTTCAGTTGCTTTCATATTTTGTCATGGAGACTCTTGAAAAACGTGTAATTTTTAACACAGTTACATTTCAACAACACTTTTTTTTTGCTATTTCCTAATTTTTGTTGATTCTAAAGACATTTGTAAAGGTTAAAGCATAACCTTACTAAAGCTACCACCAATCTTTACATTTTTTGTTAACAAAGAATGTCAACAAAAGAAAACAAATATTAAAATAAAATAAAAATACATATAATTAAAGATGACAGCTATATGATATAGTCGTCTGGTTGCAGTTTCATTCAGATAGAACATGTTCCTGCTGATCTTGAGTATATATACTTTAAAGGGTTCAAAAAATGCGAAACTTTTAATTAAAATTAGCATAAAGGTATAACCATTTTATTTGCATACTTTCGACAAATTTCCTCAAGTGTAATTGATATTTTTTTGTTGGAGTTTTTCTGCCATGTCCTGTGGCTCCCTCGTTACTCTGGCGCGTGGCATACTTTCTGGCTCAGTGGCCCGGCATGTCGGCCAATAAATTATGCGAAATTATTTGAAGTTGTTAATGGGCTGCGTTGTCGTTGTCGCTGAAACACTGAAACACAGGCCCAGTCCCAGAGCCAGTGCCCCTCTGTGCGTAGCATTTGCTGTCACAATTATGATTTAGTTGCCTCATTTACCATTTGGGGCCTGTGCCGGCACCTCATCATCATCAGTTAGTCCCGGGTTAGCACTGGATTCGATCCAAGCCCCGCCTCTGATGGGGAATTGTCCCGGAATTCAATTTGTTTCGGACCCGATTTTGGCTCGGCAAAGTTAATTAGCCAACAAAAATAATAATAATGGTCCCAGGGGCAGGATCGCATAAATATGAGCGAATAATCAATCAACGCGCGGCGGAAAATTCCCATTATTATTTATGAGAATATTTCATAAATACAGAATATAGAAAATGTCGTCTAAATTTCGCATATTGCCCGGGACTAGTTTTCCCCGAAGTGGCACGTTGCTAGAGCTCCGCTTTTCACCAGTTTCAGTTTCACTTTCGGTCGAGGGAAACTTTCTTATTGCATAGTTGGAAGCATATTTCATTTACTTGGGAATTTCCCCGCCTTGCACTTTGTAGTTTTCCCAATTTCTATATAGTATTTGGCACTTTTTTTCCCCCAACACAACCCCTTGTCCCCCGACGCATTGACCTAATTCAATTTCACGCTGCGCCACACACAAAACACGGCACGGAGCCGGAGCCGGAGCCGGAGCCGGAATGAAATGCCAAGATCGGGGCCGAGGAAAATAAAAGGAAATAATGGAAAATAAAAGAGCAAGAGCAAGAGCAAGAGCAGAGGCAGGAGAAAGGAGAAAGGAACAGTAAGGAAAAGAAAAGCCGAGAGCGCAGAGAATGGAAAATCAACTTAACTCAACTCGAATATTGTTTGGCGGGTGTACAATCAAAATTGCTATGTGGAGAGCAAAAGGGTGAGGAAAAGCTGGTGGGGGGGAGCTCAGGAGGGGACAGCAGGGAGAGAGTGCAAGGAAAAATCTGCGGGGAAAAGCGGCCAGCGACAAGCTGGGCTAAATTATGAAATACACACTGGCTGGCACGGGAAAGCGCGAGGCGGAGCCGGGAAAACTTTAGAAAGACTTTGCCTGCCTGCAGATTTTTCTATTAACTGACACTGCAACAACAATGCAAACAACAACAGCCGGCAACTAATGCAATAATAAAGGAAAATTTCCAAAAAGAATAGAGAGAGAGGCAGGGAGGGAGGGAGACAGCGAAGGGAGTTGCTCTTCCGCTTTTCCTTGCGCCAAGTTGCCTTGGCGACACACGACGCTGCATGGCCAGAAAATTGAGGAGATATTGGCGAAGAAATACATTGAAATAATTAATTATAAATTAATTTATATATTTAATTTTTTTTTAAATTTGATATTATTAAATATTTCTTACTTTTAAATGCTAAAGAATTCTAATATATTTAATAACAAATTATTAGTTTAATAATGATTTCAACTAAAATGAAGCTATTCATGTAATAAATTATGTAAAGTTGAATTCTTAAACTCAGTGTTATTAGTTTATTAAATAAATACCCTAAATTTGAATTCTTTATATTTATAATTAATTTTTAAAATACTAGTAAAATTTTTAGAGCTATTTTAATATTATTAGTTTATATTTTAAACACCCATAAAAGTAACCTCATTTCCCAATTAATTTTTCAAGCTTTCAAAAAACAGAATATATTTAATAACAAATTATTAGTTTAAGAACGAATTCAACTAAAATTAGGCTACTTACATAATAAATTATTTAAGGTTGAATTCTTAAACTCAGTGTTATTAAAAGCTAATTAGAAAATAATCAAATTTAGAGGAATTTATTAACTAAACTGATAAATTCCTCTAAATTTGATTATTCTATATTTAATTTTTAAAATACTAGTAAAATGTTTAAAGCTACTTTAATATTATTAGTTTATATATAAAATTTACCTCATTTCCCTATTAATTTTTAAAACTCTCAGAAACTTGTTAAAAAAATAAAACTCAATTATTAGTTGAGTTTTATAACAATTTCTTAAAACGTTTTTACAGCTCTTATATCATATTATATTTTAAACAGCAAATTACTAATTTAGTGCCACATAAAATACCTCTAAATTAACTTAACATTTTATTATTTCATAATAATAAATATTTTTCTTTAGAATTTATCTTGAAATAGTTTTTATTAGTGCATTAAGCAGTCAATTTTTAATCACAAAGGACAAGCGGCAGGACAGGAAGAGAGTGTCCCAGGGAAATGATGAAAAGGGGTAATGGGAGAATGGGTAATAGGGTAAGAGGGCAAAGGAAAATGGGAAATAGACCGAGAAGGAGACACGAGCTCACTTCCTGCTCATTATGACCTCGGCAGCCGTAAGGCTAACGCTTTAAATGCTCTAATTAGGTTTCGCTATCCTTGTCATAATTGGCAGCAATTCTGATTTGATAATCCGTCACTCGAATATCTATATATATATGTATATAGTGTCCTGTCAGAGTCCAAGTAGAAAACGTAATCAAGCAAATTAAAGCGCTCCCTTTCCATATAAATATATATGTTTATTTCAACCCCTTAATTTTAAGCGGGTAATTATTGTGCCTGGTTATGACGTCAAAGCCAAATGGCTGTTGCCTGGCCCTGTCAGCGCCTTTCTCAGGCGCCAAAAATTGATTAATGCGCAATTATTTGCAGACGCTCTAAATAAATTTTCCAATTACAATTAGCGAGAAGAGAGGCAGCGGAAAATGGCCAAAGGAATAGGGGGTCACCTGGCAATGGTTTTTTGGGCTTTTTGAGCTTTTCCAGCCCTCGGCTTTGGGCCAACTTTTTGGCCAACTAGGCAGGTGATGATGATGAATGAATTTAGTTCACTTGTAGCCATGAGAACGGGAACAGGCGGGGGTGTGGGTGTTGGGAGGATGATTGAAGACTTACATTTTTTGTTTTCCATATGTTCTTAGATCTTTTTCGCAGCGCAAAAATAAGCTGTGCCAGCTGCATGACGAGATCTGCTTACTTTTCCCAAGAAAACCCAACCCAACTCCAAGCCAACCCACCAGCAAACCCAAAAAATTAAGTCCATAAGATCAATAAAATATATATGTACATTCAACATGTGAATTTAAAACCACCAAGTCGACGGAATGCTTTAGCAGCTAATGATCTTGATCAATAAGTTAGCTTAATATATATAAAAGTTTTTGCACTTTCCGATCGGTGCTATCAGCTTAGTATATATAAAATATAGGATAATGAAATTGGTTCGGACTTACCCGCATTTGAGGTAACACTCGGCTACCATTCGTTGCAATACCGCTGACGTGGCCGAGAATTATCGTTGATTAAGTCCTTTGGAGTGCAGAGGTTATTATCAGTTTTTAACACAAGATTATTAGCCCGGGATTATTACCACACGATTATTAACACACGACTATTAACACTCGATTAATAACACCCGATTATTAACACGCGATTATTATCGGACGACGATTAACACGCGATTACTAACACTGACGTGGCGCGAACGATTTGAATGTGCGAGCACACTGAGGCTGCAGCGGCGGCTCGCCGTATGAGATGGATAGAGAGCGGCAGATCGAGAGGGAGAGAGAGAGACAGACTGAGGCTGCAGCGGCCAGCCGCCTCTGCTTATAGGTGTGTGAGATGGATAGAGAGCGGCAGATCGAGAGAGAGAGAGAGAGACAGACGGAGGCTGCAGCGGCCAGCCGCCTCTGCTCATAGGTGTGAGCGAGGTCGCACACTTGGGAGATGACGTGTATCAATATTTTGAGAGTGAGAGTGTCGCTCAGGGAGCGCCGCTCACTGATTGCAAGAATTGTTTATGATATTTGAGAGTGGCACCGGCTGCTGTGGCTACGTGGCCGGATGTGGATTGTTTACATGGGAGTTAGAGGGAGATGGATACAAATAGACAGATTAATAGCTAGAGGGAGATGAATATAGAGTGAAATAAAGGGACACACAGAAGGACATAATTAGATATATAAAAGGATACGGAGATATAGATAATACGGGCGAACCCGCGCTGAACCAATGTAAAGAATCCACGTCAGCCACGCGCAGCCGCAGCGGGCGAAGCGGCACTCTTACACTGAAATTATTAGGACACGTCATATCCCAAGCGTGACACGTCATCTCCCATGAACTGCACAAGTAAGATTTCTGTCACAAGAATAAAGTCTTAAGCTCAGATTATATATATATATATATATATATATATATCTGAATATACATATATTTATATATATATACATATATATATATTTCTCCGACTTTCTACCTTTCACTAGCCATTTCTCTACATCTCACACCACCAGCTCTATTTCTCTATTCGTCTCTTTCCCTTTCTCTCCCTCTCTAACTCTTCCCTCGCACTCTCTCTCTCTCTCACTCTCGCGATCTATCTCGCTCTCGCTCCATCTCTCGCAGCTATTAATACGGGCGACGCACCACAGCAGCCACAGTCTGTCTCTCTCGCTCTCCATGTTAGTCTCTAGCGATCTATCTCGCGCTCTCTCACTCCCCCGCAGCTATAAATAGAGGCGCCTCGCCGCAGCCTCCGCAGTATCTCCGCGCGCTTTCACCCGTTCGCGTGACACGTCAGTGCTTGTAATCGCGTGTTAATCGTTGTCCGATATTAGTCGCGTGTTAATAGTGTAATAATAATCGCGTGTGAATAAATAAATAAAATAAATGTGATAATAACCTCTGCACTGGAAAATACTTAATCATCAAAGAATCTCGGCCAAGTCTGCGGTATGGCAACAAAGGGTAACTAAATGTCCCCAACCGCGGGTAAGTCCGAACCATTACTATTATCCTATATCCTATATATATAAAGCTGATAAAAAGATAAGAATTGGTTTTAAACTTAAGACAAACTTATTAATTAAGATCTGATTTGGCCTACCGATCGGCTGGGTGGTTACATATTTACATATTGATCTTAGGGAACTTATTTATGTATGGGATTGGTTTTTGGGAGGAAGATTAGGATTTTGCTTTGGGTTTTCTGTTGGGTTGGCTGAAGTTGGATTGGGTTTTCTTGGGAAAAGAAGGCAGATCTCGTCTGGCACAGGTTAGGCTTCTGCACTATGGCGAAATTTGGGAGAACTGTATTTGCTCTTCTATCTTCTGGATTCGTGTTGTTCATAAAGGGGAAAGGATGTATATATTTAAAGGGAAATAACAACATAATAAAATTATTTCCAGCGTATGTAACCACTGAAATCCCAAATATATATATCCTTAAAGGAAAACCCCAAGCCCCAAAAGAAAACTTACCCCTGGAAAGGCTAAAAATCGAGTCACTTAAGCGCGGAAAATTGAAATAAATGTGCTTTTAATTATGCCTCCAGTGACGACAGGCCACATCTACGTCAATCAATTAGAGGCTGTCACAGACTCAGTTTCAGTTTTACCAAAAATAAAAAAAAAAGTGGAACAGCTTAAATCTAGCTCTAAAAGAGAGGAAAGAAAATGGAAAAGAAGAGAGAAACAAGACAGTTTAAGCGAAACGAAATGAAATAAAATGAAAAAGTTTGCTTGTTGAAAATGGCCGCATAACGGAAAGTAAATTTACCCAGCAAACGAAACGAAATTGTTGCAAAAATATTTGAGCTGCATAAGCTTTAGCTTCTCCCCCTCGCCCTCCCAAAAAAAAGAGGAGGGGGGCAGCAGCTGTCACACCCAGCTCTGAGTGTATTTTTTGCTGTGTGTGTGTGTGCATTTGATTTTATGACTGTCAACTGACGGCGAATGTTTGTCATGGAAACGGCGATGGCAAAGGCAAAAGCCGGCACAAAAGATGGGGAGGACGAAAAAAAAAAACTGGCAACGTATTTGGCTTCCTGCCATTTCGATATATCAAAGCATCATAAATGCTGCCATAGTTCCACAGCAAACAACAATGCCCGGCCCCTCGCTCACGTACGTGAATAACTCCCATTTGGCTCCGCACGCCGGCCCACGTTGCGTATGACGAATGAGTTTCATTTCCACATATCCACAATTCCGCATCCGCAGCAAGCATCCGCAGCAAGTAGCAGCAGCACCAGCATCCAGGGAACACCATCTAGCACATCCACTTGTCAGCGGCGTGGGCCGGATTATCTGCTGGGAATTTTCAAGTGCCTCCAGAGTGGTCGCAGGGTCGAAGTGGGTTTCGAAATGGGGGTCGGGGTCGAGGTCCTTCGGGGGTCCCTGGGGGTGGCAAGTGGGGCCACTCTCTGTACCCCCCTGAAATTACAGGACATGTGGCCGCTGACAATGATGCGGATACATCGAGTGGCCTTAAGGAGGCAGCACTTTTCCTATTTCGATTAGCCAACAGGAGCACTAGGGTTCACTTACAAAGGAACAAAGGGAACAAAAACACCGTCGATTTGAGCTTTTGATTTTATTTTCTAGAGACTGCTTAGAAACTGCTTTAAAAAATTATATATTTTCATTAAAGATATCTTAAGTAAATAATATTTAATTGCTTATTTAATCCAATAATTTGGCAAGATAAAAAATATTTATGAAAAGTCAAGTTTGAATTGCTCTAACTTCCTTGAGAGTTATATAAAACCTTATTTTGTATATCCCTTAAGTAAAACATATTCTTTTATTATTATTCTTCATTAAAATTCTTCTTATTCTTTCATTAAAATTATACTTTTGTGGCGGTATTTCATGGGAAAAATATATAAATTTAATTTTCTCATGAATTTTACAGAAACCCCTTAGGGTTTACATAAGGTTTTTCTTTCAAAAATCTACTCTATTCAAGTCAGACTATAGCTTGCATTTGTGACCTATAATATAGTTTATTTTATACATATAATTTGCAGACTAATTTGCAGTGTATTTTGACAGTATTTCCTGTTACTAGCTTCTGACAAAAAATTATTAATAATTAAGTTCAAATTCAGTTTAATTAATTTTAAAAGTTAACTTAAAAATTATGACTTTTTGAGCCTACCTAAGCTTGTCTTATAATTCTCTTATATATTTTTTATTTGAGCATTTCTGTCAGTGTATTTTACATAACAATTTAGAATATTTATTATAACAACAATATGAATAAGTTAATATTTATATAAATAGATTTTAAAGATTCCCTTAAAGAACCAGGCACTCTTATAGTCTAGACTTGGTTTTCTTATTTTATTTTATTTATATTTCCAAATTCTTTAACCGAATTTCTGCCAGTGTATTTTGCATTGCCGCAGCTCAATTGTTATTATATTGAAATTCGCCAGTCGAAATATTTGGCGGCACCATAACCATTTGGCTTGCCACACACACGCCGAACCCTCAGCGACACTTGATTGGCTGGATTGTTGGCTCTTGGAGGTTAGAGGTTACAGGTTATAGGTTATAGAAGGGGTTTGCTATGTGTGTGTGTGTGTGTGTGTGTAAAGGGGGGCAATTAATTTACACTAACCACTTGGCAATTAAAATGAAAACTAAATTATATGGCCAGGGATTGGAGTGAAGGCACAAATCCAGGAACATTGCACAACCTGCCGCACTTTCGTCCATCTCTCTCTCTCTCTATCTATCTCTGTCTCTGTCTCTGGTTGGTGAGGGGGGGTTGTGGGGGCTGTGTGTGTGTGTGGGTTGTTTTTAAAAGCATTTGCTGCAAATGTATCTCGAACTTCGCACACTTGACTGCCATTCAATTTGCATAGGAAATTAGTTTGTTCGCTTTGAATTGAAGTTGGTCCCACGGGGCCAAACAAGGCCAAAAGTACTGAGGGTTAGCGGTGGCCCTGTGGGGGGGGGGGGGGGTGGGAACGGGAACGGGGGGGGGGNGGGGGGGGGGGGGGGGGGTTGGAACAGGATCAGGGGAGAGGTACAGATAGCCCAAGCACACACACACACACATGTGACTGGGTGTGCGTTGCGTCAGCTGTGTGTGTTTGGGCGCACATTTATGCGTTTTGTTGCTGGCTTTTTGAATGTGAAAGCAGCTAGTATCCAACTTGTACTTACACTGTAAGAAAGGGGATTTGTTTAGGTATATAAGTTTTAAAAATTTATAATTTATTATATTTTATTTTATATTATATTATATTATTATATTATAATTTATTTTATATTTATATCTCTATATTTTCTATTCATTTACTTATAATTTATTTAGTTCCTAGCTTAGTTCTTATATATTTTTAAATGTTTCCTTTTTACTTTCCCTAATTTCTTCAAGTGTAAAAGACAGCAGCTGTCACGTTACATCCAAGTGTGTATTGTGGCCAGAGTGTGTGTGCGTGTGTAGGTTTTTGCATGTTGTGCGTTGCACTCCGGATCTTTTTGTTACTTAAGCAGACAACGAATGTGGCAAAGGGGGTTTCCCATGGAGCAGGGACCAGGACAAGGAAGGATGCCATGTAAGCACCTGCCTCTGGTACAGGACGTTAGTTGTTCGAGTCTCTCTCTCTCTCTCTCTCTCTCTCTCTGGGGCCTGGCGATGAACACGTGTACTCGCAGAGCCCCAGCAGCGATAATTAATCGATTAACACAGCCACCGATGGCAGTCCCACAGGCAATAACCGATAGCCATTAAAATCCTTTGGAATCTGCGGGGAATTTGCGGTGAATAACAGGAAATGTGAACATTTTCCAGGATAATTACATTCCAGCATAGAAGATGCTGCTCTTTTGACCCCAAATCAAACCCTAAACCAAGCCGAGTTAATGCAAAATTGCAATGCGATGACGAAGAAGAATGCCTTGGATAAATTCATTAAGTAAATTAATTTCTTTGACTTGCAACTCTTTGAGGACGGCCTCTAATGTGATGAATTTTCCTGCTAGCACACATACATCCCTATGTAGACACTCGTGGCATGTGGCATGCGGTGATTAAGCCGTGCTACAAATAGTATACCGCAAGCCTCGCCTCAGCTCGTCAACGATTTTCCCAGCATTACGACGGGCATTATTGCCTCGAGGGCGTTGACAGCCCTTCAAGCCGCAGGGGGCGTGGCATTTGCCACCCAACAAGACAGCCATGAAAATGGCTTAAATGGAAATTGCTGTACCACTCTCTCGATAGAGCGAGAGAGAGAGGAGAGAGACAAAGCGAAACAGGTGCAGTTGGAGTGGAAATCGGTTTTTGGCATGTAATCCCCTTGTTTGGGGGTTAAGCGGCAATCTCTGCGGGACTCCAAATTTCCCAATTGCAAAAGCCCCCCGGTTTCGGTAAGCCCCGACAACATGCATGTGCGTGTAGATGTTAATCGATAACACCTCAGGATCACCGGAAAAGGCTTTTGTGGATTCATTAAATGCAATATTTGGTTACTATCGGTGTATATTCGATGTGGTAAATCGGAGAGAAGTTGTTGAAGTTAAACAGGATCATTGGTATATAGTCATAGCCTTGATCCTTCTCCCCTATTTCCTGGCGATCTCTATCATCCTTTTTCTTGGAACTTTCCAAAAAATAGCCACCTTTTTGGATTAATTTTTATTCCAACCTTTCTTGCACCATTTAGAGTACTTGTTGGTGTATCTTTAAGCTCCTGACTAGACTTGTTATAAGTCCAACTATCCACTTGTGGTACTTGCAATTATCCCCCCGCTCTTTGTGGTGCTTTTGTTGGAGCGATTGCTAGTTATTCAAGATTTCCACACACACACTGTCTGCAAGCGCCCAATTGTTTTAATTTCCAACTAAGAAATTAAGATGCATTCAGCTCAGTGAGGCAGGAAACAAATGGCTTTACATCCTTGTTGTTGTGCAATTTGTTGCATTATTTTTTGGTCGATTTCTTGGCGTTGTTGGAAAGTACTTTGTGTTGGTGTTGCTGCCGCTGTTGTTGGAGTTGTGCCGTTGTGTGTGTGTGTGTGTGTGCTGCCTGCACCTGCCACTTTCTTGACAGCGACTTTGTTAGGTATCCGAGACAAGAACTCAAAATATTTATGAAGATGCTCGGCAAAGTTGAGCGGCACGGAACAAGGAGCATGAAAACTTGTGGAAACAATCTGCCCGGCGAGAGATACCCTTTTAGAATGTGAGGACGGGCATATTGGCTGCACGTTGGGTCAGCAAATGAATGAATATCCTTTGTCGGCCAAAAAGAGGTCACCAAGTGGTCGAGTGTGCGGTGTAGATGCGTTTGTGGACCAACTTTTCGACACGAACACATACATATATGTATATATATGCTGCATAGAAGGGCGGACTGGTGTGGAGTGGGTGTGGCGCCACATGTGGCAGGCAGTGGCAATGGCAATTTGAAATTTATGCACAAGTTGCAGTTCAACTGACAAACAAGCACATAAATCAATTTATCGGCCCGTGCGGTATGTCCACCTAGGCGTGTGTGTGGCACTTGCTACACCTGGGTTCAAAATATTAGTTTTACAAAATAAATAAGAATTTATTTGGAAAAGTAATGGTACATAGGAAGGTGTATATAAGAAGTTGTAGAGTTTAGGCCATCATTCTTCAGCATTCCAACAGCTCTCTTTCCAACTCTAGTTTCTATTCCAACACTCACAAGACCCTTTCCAATACGTTGTGCAGAATGTGGTCCAATACCTGCTCCAATACTCTCTTCAAAACTTTCTTAAGCACCTTTTTCCAGGCCTTCGCTAGTGCCTTTTCCAGCATCTTTTCACACAATATTTCGTATAGCTTCTCCAATGATTTCTCCAATAGCTTTTCTACTTTTTTCTTTTCTCCAACACTCTTTCCAAGGCCTTCTCCAACACAACAATGCTTTCAGCAACACCTTCGCTAGTGCCTTTTCCAGCATCTTTTCACACAATATTTTGTATAGTTTCTCCAATGATTTCTACAATCTTTTTTCCAACACTCTTTTCAAGGCCTTCTCCAACACAACAACAGATTTCTCCAACACCAGAAAACCAATGGATTTCGGAAATTACAAAAATACAAAAGCCAGAAACTTTCCATTCCCATATTCTTGGCCACCATTGTTGTGGCTATTACAACTCCAGGGCACAATTATTGAGATTTGTTTCGGCCATACAACAACTTGGCCAAACTGCTCTTATTCGGTTATTGGCCACTAGGTGGCGGCGCCCACAATGCAAATGGAAATCGATAAAGTTTCCCAGTTTACCAGCTCCGAAACCGAGCCACAAAACCATATATACATTCATGTACACTCAGCTATATATATATATATATATATATATTCTCAATTTTGGAGGGAATGCAGGGGTTCGGGAGTCTTTTTGGCCAACGCCGTGGGCTATTTACAATTTGCTTTTGATTTGTTTCATCAACTTTCATTAAATTTTATTAAATTTTAATTGCCATGTTTACATAGCCTCTTGCTGCCGTCGCTTTTTGTGTGTGTGTGCGTCTGTGACTTTAGATATTTTCTGGGCTTTTCTTCAAAACTTTTCCCTTTGGCCCAACTCGGGTCGGGAATAAATGCTTAAATATTTGTTTAGTAGCGCAAAACATGGTGAAATATGTCAATAAATCGCAATGCTACGTGCCTAAATTAAATATTCTGGTCAGTAATAATATTTTAAATACATTTTTCATTTCCATAAACGTTGGTAATTTGATTAAAATTTTTTTGTTGCATATCGTTGGATCAGGAGAAAAACGATTGGGTTACAGGAAAAAAATAGCAGAAAGCCATAACAGAAAAATGTAGCAGTGCAATAAGCCAGAATAAATAGCAGCGAAGCCACAAAAAGTCGCAAAAAAATGTCACAAAAAAAATTGCTAAATATTTGTTCGGTAATGCAATAATGGTAAAATATGTCAATATATGCAATACGCATGTCAAACAAAAAGCCATTCAATATAGCATTTAAAGCTTGCGTAATTTGATTGAAAAATTCATATATAAATGTAGACAAAAAAGAAAGGTCCTTTAACTATGATGCATAAAAACCATTAAGCCAAGGGCTAAGCCCCTCAAAAAAGACATTGATTCGCTCTGGCTACGCACTTCAACGTAGCCTGAAAGGACGATGATTAAGGCCATCTCCGTCTCCATTTGCAACTGCAGCTCCCCTTTGCCGGCAAGCAATTAAATTTTAATTACACTTTTAGCGTTTGGCCCCCGCTAACAAGCTTCGGTTCCTGCAGGACGATCTGGGAGCCGTGGGAGCCGTGGGAGTCTCATTTTAATGACAATTTATCGCCCTGGATGTCAGGTGAGAGGACTCCCTCCTGCAAGGTGCGTTTCGCTGCAAATTAGCTGCTGCACTTTTTTACCCGAGTATTTTTCCAGCGCGTCGTGTGCGGCGCAATAAATAAATCTGTTGTAATTAAAGGCGCGCCCTCTGCGACATTGCCTCAACTGTCATCCGCAATTTACGTGGCCTCTCTCTCGCTGGGTATCCTTTGCCCCGAATCCTGGCCACTCGCCCGTGCTGTTACCCATCGCCGATTCCATTTTGTTGTCCTGGCAGCGGCGGCGCACAAAATTCCTAGCTATAAATTACTTTGTTTCCCAGGAATTCGCCCAAAAAAAAAGGAAGAAACAAAAAGGAAGAAAGCCGAAAATGTCCTAGAGAAACAGCCAGGAGATCTGATATTGGGGGGTACCAAAAAATATATACAGTTCAAGGACACAAATTCAAGAAATAACTCCAAGACTTGTTAAATCAGAAACAATTTAGAATATTTTTGCTACATTTAAGCTCCTTAAAATAACCCAAAGAACTCTCAAGAAAGAGTATATTCCACAGATCGACGGCGGCAAGCTTAAATATCCACCTGGGAGATCGGTATAACCATTATTTCCCTTTTGCTTTGGCCCAAAGATAACGCAAACAAAAACTCCAAAAAAAAACAAACTCGCCGGCAAAAGGCCAAAACGCGTCCATAAATTGCGGAATGAAAGCGGAGCGCCCCAGGGGGGCGTCGATGCCAGGACCAAAAAGGACTCGGAGTCCGCCGGAAAATTCGCAAGTGCAGACGGAGGGCGGTGGTGTATTTATTCATTTCTCATATCGAAGTGCGTTTGGGGATTAGTTTGCGGTCGGTCAGCTCTAGCTTTTCCCTTTGGAAAATGAAGTTTGAAGTATGAGAAAAATATTGGGCAGGTGGAAAAGCCACAATGATTGCAATATGGTCTCACCAGGTGGTGGGATTCAAGGGAGTTTAAAGTGGAGAACCCAGCATTATATTCCTTTTTTTAAGAAAGAATATTTGTTTCAATTTAAACAACTTTAAAATGATGTTAAATTCGTATAAAAGTGTGTTTTAAATTTATAAAAAGTCTTTCTCAGAAGAAAAATCTGTTAGCTCAAACTCAGTTATCGATCATGTGTGGAAAGTTTCCTGTAATATTTCTTCATTTTCCTTGTATTGTTCGCCTTTTCCAGCCCCCGCGCTTTTCCCCCTTTATTTTTCTTTTCTTGATTTTTTCTATGAAATTCTTGCTCCTTTCAAATCGCTGCTTCTCTGCCACTCTCAGTCTCTATCAAGTTTTTCTTTTTTCACACTTTTTTCGCTGAAAGCAGTGCAGCAAAGCAATGTCCTTGAGTGGCAGGATGCATGACACACGGCCACGCCCATTGGAAATGATATCATTTGTACTTCGCATCGGCAAACGATTTCGCGTTGTTTTGTGTTGCATACTTTGCGGCCAACAAAGGCGCTGCAGGACGCTGCCGCCGCGCCGGGGGGCGTGGTCCATTGGTACACAGTAAATATCAATGGACACCATGGCAACGCCATTGTCCGCTTCGCAATAAGCCTTTGAGGCATGCCCCTCGTTTATTTATTACAACCTTTTTGGTGCCGTTTTATTGCAATGAAAGAGTACGAGAAACTGTCAATATTGAAGCGAGTTGTGTGATGCGAGGACTAAAAATAAATTGTTCTTTTTTTTGAGGTAATAAAAATATTACAGTCTAGTTTGGTTAGGTTTTTTTTTATGTTTTAGAAAGAAGTTAAAATAAATCTGGGGGAGCTAAGGGAGGACTTAATTTTAACCTAACGGATTGCTGTACCTTCAAACTTGGTCACACTCTATGGGAATATCACTAGCTGGTCTCACTGCACCTTAGTTAAATTTCTAAACATTTTATTTCACATTTAAAAGTTTTCAAGATCACTTAAAACATATATAAAAATTAGAAAGCCTTCGAGTAGTGCTTAATTTTAACCTCAGGTATAAAAGCACCTTAAGGTAGAACCTGGTCACACTAAAATTCAACCCAAAATGCTTGCTTATTTATTTTACTTTTTTAATAAAGTTTTCAGAATCATTTTAAAAAGAAATATAAACTAAAAAATCTTTGATAACATAACAAAAATAATTCCCTACGAAGTAAAAATAAAGCTAATTTTAAGACACTCTTCTGTAAACCTCCTTAGTGAAATTTTCTTTCAGTGCACAACTCAATTTCCGTGGAAGGGCCCGAAGAGAGTAACACGAATGCTCCTAATGGCTCGCGCAGGCTTCGTCACTTAGTTTGCCATTTGGCTGCCAGCTTAGTTTAATGTGTGTTCACCCCACGCCCCCAAAACGCCTCCCCGCCTTAACCCACCCCGCTTAACCCCCTGACGCTCGCTGTCACTGTCTTGTCTTGGCCAAGGCTAAAGTGTTTTCTGCTGCTCTTGATTGACATGATATGATGACGGCCCGGGGATGTGCCAGGCAAGTGGCCAAGGAGATGTGGCAGACTCCTGTCTCCCTGTCTCCCTGCCTCCCTGTCTCTCCTTTGGCTTCGATTTGATTTGGCTCTCGCTTTTGGCCGATCAATGCGCTGAGCCAAAGTCAAATTGCTGCTTGACCCGGACGGGGAGGGGGGGAGGATATTGAGAGACTTGTCGGCAAATTATGTTGTGGCTGAGGATGCTGCTGCCAGCCAGGATGTTGCCAGGATAAGCCAGGAGTGCTGGCCGGTAATTGAAACGTGCTCGGTGGCTCTTTAAGGATGGGGTTTAATTATTATTTTCCATATATTATATCCTTAGAAGCAATTTATATTAAATTATAGGGAAATATACATTCCAATGAAAGTGGCTTTGAAATATGGTTAATAAGCAAGGTAACTCCATATAGTTATCCTTTGTGGCTTCACTCTTCAATTTGCATCTGCATCTGCATCTTCTGCATGTATCTGTGTATCTGATGATTGCCCTTGTATCTGCTTGTTGTTTCGATTAAAGGATTTCCGGGCCAGTTGCGGCGCTGCTCCTGCTGCTCCTGCTGCTCCTCCTGATTAAGCATAATTTATGTTGGCCAAGTGGCGACCATTAGCGCTGCGTCGCCATCGCTGGAGCTGGAGCCGCGTCCTGTCCATGATAAATGCGTCGCATTAGCGTCCAATGCCAGCCAGCGATAAATCGCTCGGCTGAGTCCCCACTCGCTGCTATGCCCCCCCTGTATTGGCCGATGTTTGGTTAATTTCGCTGCGGGAATTTTAAATCATCTTTAAATTAGGGTCATGCTAACTCAATAAACCAAGTGCGGAGCTCCTGCCGGTTCGTCCTCTTTCTGCACTAATTGAGTTGCAGATACACACGGACACACACACTCGCAAACACATTTGCCACAATTTGGCAAACAAATCACGTAGCAACCGGGCAGGGCTCGCTCTCGCTCATCCCACTCTCGCTCTGTTCTGGGTTCTCCTCCCTGGCCCAAGGCCATTACACATGGCTCCTCATTTGGTCGCCATTGCATTGCATTTCCTGATTTCGCTGGGGGGACAGCTAGTCCTCCTCCTGCTCCTCGCTGGTTTCGGTGGCTACCAAAAAAAATACGAAATAGATGTGCGGATGAGTAAGTGGAACCGTACTCCACATACTTAATTGATTCGGCGAGAAGCCTCGGGGCCATCGGTCAAGAAGAGTGTCTATTCAATTTTTTTTTACTTTTAATTCAAAGATTAGTAAAAGATTTAGTCATTTATTAACTATGATTTCTTAAGTATAGATATTTTATATTTTTTTACTTAATTTCTCGGATTTTTTATAGAATTAACGAGATGAGATGAGCGAGTAACCACCAGGACAACGGGTAAAGAGGAAATAAGCGAGTAACCAAGCAGGACAACAAGTAAAGAGGAACGTTTAAAGATAAGCGAGTAAACACACAGAACAACGAGTAAAAAAGAAACGAGCGAGTAACCAAGCAGGACAGCGAGTAAAGAGGAAATAAGCGAGTAACCAATGAGGACAACGAATAAAGATGAGCGAGTAAACACACAGAACAAGGAGTAAAACCGAGGAGGACAACGAGTAAAGAAGAAATGAGCGAGTAACCAAGAAGGACAACGAGTAAAGAGGAAATAAGCGAGTAACCAAGTAGGACAACGTTTAAAGATGAGCGAGTAAACACACAGAACAACGAGTAACAAGCAAATGAGCGAGCTACCAAGCAGAACAACGAGTAAAAATATTCGTTTTAGAGAACAACGAGCTGCTTTGAAGCCATCGGTCACAGATAGTCCCCTAATTTGGTAAAAAATTCCAATAAAATATGCATAGCATTTAAGGTTCAATTTCTTATACATATTCTACGTGACCCCTTGCTTCCGGACCTTATCAATTTCAAGGTGCAACATAAATCGCAGTATCTTATCGGACGATGCCTTTTATGACAGCAAACTATACCGGTTTTTCTTTGGTCGGAAAATTTACATTTATTTCATTTGCTGCGGCACCGAGAAATGCAAATGCCATCGTTGCAATGCGAAAATTCTCGCCTCCTCTCTCTTCTCGATTTTTCTCCCATTTTCCCTCTCTCCTCTCGCTCCTCTCGCTTTATTTTTTTGGTCTGCGTTAATGCATATGCATGAGACTTAAGCAGGGCCACGCCTCGATGTGCGGAGTACGGGGTCCTGGGCGCTGCCAAATTATCGACACTTAAAATGTTGCAAGCGTCGCTTGTTTGCAGGACGCTTTTTCCCATCCTCTTTTAGTCCCTTTTCCAGCCCTTTTCCCCCCCGCTCTTAGGTACTCTTCTACTCTTCATCTTCGTCTCCATCGCGCCGGGCCCAGTGTCGTTGTCCTGCCAAAGGATTCCCGGCGACGTTTATGTAATCTTAATGTTTATGCAGCTTATGCTTCATAAATTCGCCGCCATTCCTCCGACCCCTTGTCGCCGAAATCACCTCCAATCCGTAATTCCCAAGCCCCCAGCCCCAGCTTCAGCCTCCCTCCCAAACCCCCCCCTGCCACACGAAGCAACGCCAGTGCTTTTGGCGCCGCGACGTCGTCTTCCGGTGGCATTTTGCTTCAGCTCCAGCGGCGGCGATGGAGCCTCTCTCTCCATTTTATACCCTCGGTAGTTCGGTAATTTGGCCAGAATTTCGCCCAAAAAAAACTTTTCAGATTCCATAAAGCCAGAGAACTTATGCCGGCCGACGGAATATGAAAGCTTAAAGTTCCAACACCTTTAATTACTTTCGCGGCGCAAATGAATAAGCGATAGCTTTGAAATCGAAGCAGATATCGGGGAACTTGTTAAGGTTTCATTTTGGAAAAGGCTTTAACTTTTTTATATTTTAAGACTGATTCATTCTTGTGATAATAAGGGTTAAATATAAATGTTTAAAATATTTTAAGCAACAAAAACTAGGAACAACTTGACGTAGCCTTAGGAACAACCTGGATCACAGTGCATATGAGTGATATGCTAGTGAATAATAATGATAATAATAATAATAATAATAATCAGAATAAAAATAATTATAATAATAATAATAAAAATAATAATAATAATAATTATAATAATAATAATGATAATAATAATAATAATAATAATAATAATAATAATAATAATAATAATAAATAATAATAAATATAATAATAATAATAATAAAAATAATAATAATAATAATAATAATAATAATAATAATAATAATAATAATAATAATAATAATAATAATAATAATAAATTTAATAATAATAATACAAATAATTATAAGATTAAAAAAACTGAATTTAAAAAATAAATTATTTGGCTTATAAAAAATTTACCAAGCTAATTTAATCCATAAATATTATTTTAAATTGATTTTTAATAAAATCTTATAAAGGGTTTTATTTAAAAACATTTGAGAAACCTATTTAAAAATAATTAATTTGCAATATAAACATAACCAAGCTAGTTTAATTGGTGTAATATATTTTAAAGCAAATTTGGGTAAGAAAATATTTTAAAATGTAAACTTAAAATTAAGTCTATAAAAAGTTTTTCTGAAGATAGTTTCTTAAAACTTAAAGTTTACATTATAAGCCCGTAAAACTTTCAAAATCAATAAAAAATAAATTAATTAATAAATTAAATTCTTATTTTTTATTAATCTTAAAACAATTTCAAGTTTTCATAAACGCATAGCAGCTAATTTATAAATGTTCAAAGGGTAGCTGTAGTTGCTTTTCTGCTTCTTTTGTCAGCCATTCATTTTGTGTGTGTGTGTTTTCTCCGCTTTTCATACTTCTTGCTTCCTTTTTCTGCACATCCGTTGCCATTTGTGCCATTTGTTTATTGCCAGTTTCATTGCTTCATTGCGAAGGTTGGCGGGGCTATGTGCAGCGCTTATCTGGGGCCCCGGAACACCAGCTCCTCCAGCTCCTCCGTGTCCGCTGCCATCTTCCATCTTCATCCGCTGCTCGTTCGCATCGCTCCTGCTTTATTTTGGCTGATGGAAATATTTTTACGACAAGTTTTTCGCGAAGATTTGCAACATTTGCAGAAAACAGGCAGTCAGCCAGCGGAAGTGGAAGTGCCACAGCCACTGGTAGTGGATGTGGATGTGGCACTGCCACTGAAAGTTGTGCGAATCAGCGCAAAAAGTCCTGCCCAAAATGAAGCGCACATTCTGGCCATAAAACGCTTAACGTTGATGCGTTCGCTTTGATCGACCTCTGACCCGGCACCGCTGGCCATGCCCTCCCGCAAAACAAAAAAAAAAAAAAACAAACCCAAAATACGAACAAGAGACGGACACCGACGCATCCGGAGGATGTTGTCAAGTTTTACGTTCAACATCGCCCCGGCGGCACCGGAATGGAATTCTCGTTCATGAATTTTGCATGCGCCAGCAGAATGCAAAATTATAATTAGGCAGCCGGGGCCCCGCGTGATGCGAGGCGAAACAAGAGAGAGAGAGAGATAGATTTCCCCCTTTTTTTTTTTTTGTACCCACATTTCCCTCTGACCTCCCCCACATTCTCTGGATTTGGCCTGTCAGGACGCGTTTTTCGGACGCTTTCAGAGTCCATGCACGTACCGGCATAAAGTACATTTTATTAGCTTGCCTTTTGCATTGGCGTTACGGTGGCTCAGTGGTTCACTGGCTCAGTGGTTCACCGGTTCACTGGGTCTTATGCATGTAATTAGTGTGACCAGGTTTCAGTATTTAAGGGAAACAGGATCAGTTCAAATGAGCTTTACTACGGGAGAACAGAAGAGAGTAAACAAACTAAAAACTACTCTTTTAAAGGAAACTTAAATAAATAATAGAGAAATTGGAATGTAAAAACAATGTGACCGAACTTTAGACATTCGAATTATTTAAAATGTGTGTTTCAACAAGAAATATATATTTATATAATGAAATAAATAAAAAAGAAAAGTAAATAAAATAAGCAACTTACCCTTAAAAGTAAGTCCAAATTAAAAAATAACAGAGTTAAGACATCAATGTGACCAGTGCCTAAAAAGATAAATCAAATTGCCAGATAAACCAATTAAAAAATGAATTTAATTTAGCATAATTTAGTTTTGTCATAAAAAATAAAGAAAATAAAGTAAAGAAAATATTTATAAGTAATTTTAAAATGATGTGATAAAGTGAGAGTAGTGTGACCAGTCAAAGCAAGAATAAGGAAACTATTTAGTCAAAAGAATATACATTTTTTTAGCCTTAAGTTTAAGCTTAAATATATATTTTCATCTAGGTTGAACTTTTTATAAAAAATTATCAAAGATTATGGTTATACCTTCCACAAAGTCTCTTCCTCTGGTCACACTTTGCCTGATTAGAAAAGAGAGTGCCTGCTGCGCCCTTCTTTCCTTTTTATATAATTTCATTCGCAATTCGTTTCTAGTTTTTTTTTTGTGCGCTTTTCTTCCCGCTGACAACGCTGCGTATGCGTAATAATTTTTTAGTTGCGCCACACCCGCCGACACGAGGCCCGGGGGCCAATGCAAATAAATATTCAATTGCAAATGCGGCGTCCCACACCCCTTTTTCTGTCCAGAAATGGGGGGAGTCGTGGGGGGAGATCTACACGCAAGGCGGACGCGCTCAAATTGCAAATTGCGCTCGTTTACAAGCGAAATAAATGCGAGCGCGCCTCTGCCATTTGGCAAAAGTCAGCCACACACACAAACACACACACACACTCAAAGCCAGATCCTGACCCACCGCCATTCCGCCATTCCTGGCTGCCATTTCCCTCGCCCTTCCGCTGGCATTAGAAAAATGAAGCGTCGTGCCGCAAAAGACAACTTGGTCGGTGGACTTGGTTGGCATTTTTGTGTTGCGTGCTTTTCGGGCGCGTAATTAGATAAGCAGCCGGTCGGTCGTCTAGTCCCCCTCCCCTGGTGTCCCGTCCCACCTTCTCTGCATTTTCCAGAGAGAAAAACCCCGACCCCGAACGTTGTCACAACAAGCCGCTGACAGATGGAGCGTCATAAAAGCGGCAGCAACCTCAACTCCCAACAACAATGCGCCGCAAAATGTCTGAGGTTAGGCGTTGGAGTAGGGGGAGGGGGAAAAAGGTGGAAAAGGAAAAGCGGAAAAGCGAGGCAAGAAGGGGGGGACCAACCAAGCTGGCGGGGATTTGTCACGTGGCCGGCAAACGCACCTGGGGACAAAGAGGCGGACAAGGACACAACATGCAATTATACGCAATCAACATAAATCATTCAAATTGCCGCACACACACACACACACACACACACACACAGAGGCGAAGGCTAACAAGAAAGAATGCCTTCGAGGAGGCAGATCCCGAGCAAGGGAATACCCAGTAGACAGCAAAAGTTAAGTGAAGTTAAGGATAACTGAGGGAAAAACTTAAAGAAAATGTATTAAATTAAATTAAAGTAAATGAATTTTGGGTGGGAATAGAATTTAAATATTATTTTTAACAGAGTATTAAAGTATTTAATTATAAGTAAGCTAAGATCAAATTAAAAACGCTCTTGCATCCTTAACTTGGCTTTCAAACAAATTAAAATTTTAATATCGTATAATAAATATAAAATATACATAGAATAGATTAAAAATAAATTAATTTACATAAAAAATAATTAAACTAAGGCTTAAATATACAAGTTTAAAAAAGCCGGAACTCTAGCACCGAAAAGGTACTTTATCTTGGTCTAAGAAATATTTAATAAAAATATTATTAAGATATGAATAAAATTGTTTGAAATTATTATTAATTACAAAGACCATAAAATACAAAATAAATATGAAAATAAATCACAAAAATACATATTAAAATAATACTTATTTCCTAAATATTATTAATAAGTTATGCTTAATTTGTGAAAATAAAAACCATTCCATTCAGCAAAAAATTTAAGACGCTCTTTGCTTATACATTTTTACCCTTTTACATTAATAAAATTAAAAATAAAATTAATAATAATATTATTTAAATATGAATTAAATTATCTAAAATTATTATTAATTACAAACACCTTAAAATACAAAATATATATGAGAATACATTTAAAAAAACATACATATTTAAATAATACTTATTTCCTAAATATTATTAAGTTATGCTTATGAAAGTAAAAACTAATTCTATAAAATACAAAATAAATATGAAAATAAATATAAAAAAAACATTAAAATAAAACTTATTTCCTAAATATTATTAACAAGTTATGATTAATTTTTAAAAGTAAAAACTATTTCATTTAGCAAAAAAATTTAAGATGCATTTTGCTTACAAAATTTGTACCCTTTTAGAGAAATATTTCAATTAAAGGACCTTCTTTCCCTCAAACTAAAATCCCCTAAACCTGCACCCTGGTCCTGGGTACCCCTTAAAAGAAGGCCCGGGGAGCACTCCAAAAGGGGGCGGCACTGGGGCGTGGCACCCGAACGTTGACGTTGGCTCTTGGCTAATTTGCAATTGAAATGCCCAAATTCTGTGGGTTGGCCGCATTACGCATACGCCGCGTTGGCTGCGTGGCAAAGGCTCCTTAAACTTCCGTCGCCGTCCATTCATCTTCATCGCCCACCGGCTAGCGGCATTCCGCTCGTAAAAACTGCGCTGACAAATGCCACAGGGGCACGTGAGAGGTGCCACAGGTCGCAAGGATATTTAGCAGGCCGAAAGGAGTTTTTTAGATATTTTTTTGGGGGAATTAAAAAAGAACAACTAAGGAGTGAAGGGAGAAAATGAAAAGAATTAAAGTTAACCTAGGTCTCTTTGACTTAATTATTATTATTTAAAAATTAGCTTCAATTGGTAAATTTAAATAAGTTAATAACTAGAAGGCTTGACCTTGATTTTAAAAGGTAAAATTGCCTCCTAATAATTCCTAATAATTCCCCAAAACCCCCTCCATTAATTAAAACCCTTTTTTTGAGATTTAATAATCACGTTTTTTATGAAGTATTGATTAGTATTCGATACATTGTCTGGATGAGCGCGCTGCGAATCACGAATAATCTTCGGGGAGATTGTGCCAAAAAATATGGAAAGTCCTCCTCAGACCAGAAAGTTCAACCAGTTTTCTCAGTTTTTCCATCACATCGAAGCAAACATCAATATATTCCGGTTTTTTCTTCTTGTGTTTTGGGGTCGTGGATCTTGGATTTCCCGAATACGCTTCCTGTTTTCTTTTTTTTGGGTATTATAACAATATGTCCTCACTTGAAATTTTGGCAATACGTAATTCTATTTTTTTGCTTTTTTTGTTGAAAATCGTTCGAACATTTGTTTACTTTCAAATGGTTTTTCCAATGGATATTCCGGGGGGAACTTTGCTTGTAATTCAATTTTTTTTTTTCTTTTGTCAAATGCCAAAGGCCACAGCGGCACTATATATATGTATATCCCTCTATATCATCGCGATCCACTTCTCACAAGATGGTACACTCAATCGAAGAGCAGCTCCATGGGCACATCGTAGACCTCGGAGATCTGGAGTGTGGTGTAGGCCACCACGCCGCTGGGACAGAAGGCCATCGCCTCGTCCAGCGTGATCCATTTGGAGGAGTCCTCGCCGGCATAGATCACATGCAGATAGATGATACCGTTGAATATCGCATGGGTTATGATGCCCATTATGTTGGTGCTGCTGCTGCCGCCATTTCCATTTCCGTTTCCGGCCGCTCCTTCTGAGTTGTCGCCCCCATTGGCATTTCCGTTAAGGTTTATGGTTCCCGTTCCAGTTCCGCCTCCGCCACCGCCACCGACTCCACCTCCACCTCCGCCGCTTCCGGTTCCGGTTCCGCCAATAACGTTGGCACTTGGGGTAACGGCAACTCCGCCATTGCCAGGATTAACGACAACGCCGACGCCTACGCCATCGCCGCCTCCATTGCCGCTCGCATTGTAATCGCTGGCAGTGGCCGGATTTAGATTGATGACCATCCTGGCAGGATATAGGATATATATTAGATATATACTAGATAAACCGCAACTCTCAACTGGAATAATCAAGGACTTAAGTACAACGCGATCTCTCACCTGACTAGAAAATTAGCAAATTGAAAAAGTGGAAGATATATTTTAGATTCGGATTTTGAGGCTGCTGCTACCGGTTTCCGGTTTCCGGTTCCCGCTCTCCGGCTTCTGGCACTTGACACGAGATCCGATCCACCTCGGATCCCCCTCTCGCTCTCGCTCTCTCTCTTTGCGTTCCGTTCGGTCGCTCAGTTCCCCGAATATCCTTGAACTTAAACCTGCGAATTTTTTCGTGTCCTTTTCTTGGTTCGATTACGTCCTGTGGCTACGGGTCACTTTCACGGATCTGGCTTGGCACGCCTCACACGCGTCTCGGCGATGTGCGATGCGGCAACGAACTCTTCATTCAACGGACTAAATACTTGACTTGATTTTTTCCCGTTCGATTCGTTTTCTTTTATTTTTAGAGTTTTTTTTTACTTTTTTTGGAAATTAAACGCTGGTTGTGTGTATGCCTGTGTGTGTCGAATTGTGTGTGTTGACTAGCCGAAATTTTCAGAAAATTCTAACGACAAGTTGATAAAGGCAGCAAGGCCTTCTGAGTGGGAAGGGAATTTATGGGAGAAAAATATGATTAAAAAATATATAAAATCAGAAATGCATTAAATAAAATACTTAACATGAAATATATAATAGGATCTTTCTATCTTTAAACCAGGGAGACATAAAAAAACTATACTTAAAGCTAAAGAAACATAAATACTACACAAAGCTTAATGGTTTCCTAATAATTTAACATAAAAAAGTTAGATATTGAGTTTTGGAAAAAGGGACAAAAAATTAGATATTGAGTTTTGAATGCAGAAAAGTTCTCTTTGAAAAACCATGAAGAAAAACCCAAACCAGACTGAAATCAGTTGAGTTTTAGCCAAGTTATGATCAAAAAACCATAGAGATTTTTCAGCCAAAAAGTGTGACCCTTTTTTTCAAAAATATGCAAGGGGTTACATCGTCAAAATTGTAAAAAAAATTGTCAAAAAATTAGGTATTGAGTTTTGAATGCAGAAAAGTTCCCATTGAAAAACCATGAAGAAAAAACCAAACCACACTGAAATCAGTTGAGTTTTAGCCAAGTTATGATCAAAATACCATAGAGATTTTCAGCCAAAAAGTGTGACCCATTTTTTCAGAAATTTAAAAAAAAATTGACAAAAAATAAGATATTGAGTTTTAAATGTTCGAAAGTTCCCCTTGAAGAACCATGCAGAAAAAACCAAGCCAGACTGAAATCGGTTGAGTTTTAGCCAAGTTATGATAAAAAAACCATAAAGATTTTTCAGCCAAAAAGTGTGACCCATTTTTTTCAAAAATATGCAAGGGGTTACATCGTCAAAATTGTAAAAAAAATTGTCAAAAAATTAGGTATTGAGTTTTGAATGCAGAAAAGTTCCCATTGAAAAACCATGAAGAAAAAAACAAACCAGACTGAAATCAGTTGAGTTTTAGCCAAGTTATGATCAAAAAAGCATAGAGATTTTTCAGCCAAAAAGTGTGACCCATTTTTTCAAAAATATGCAAGGAGAAGAACTAACATTGGCTTTGAACATATATATATTCTGGCTCTTAAGCTCTATTTTTGGCAGGATTTAAAGGCATTAGCACGTGTAAGGCCATTCATTCGCCTATTTCAGGTCGCCCGGCAACACTGGTTAACACACTCCGAACTTTCCCATTCATGTACGTGCTAGGTTCAGACATTCTCCATTATCCTTTTCCCCGTTGCCAGATTATTTCTCCGGCAACAAATGAAGCGCGAGCAAATGAAACTCGCACACGGCAAAGTTGTTGACATGGCAGCATCCTTTGCCATCCCGGCTGCCACCTGCAGTGCCTCGGCGAGCTTAGCTGCTTTATTTATAGCGGAAAATGCAGCAGCAGCGGGAAAGCGAGGAAAAGCGAGAAGCTTAAGTCGAAGCAGCAGCAGCCCCAAAGCAATTAAATCGCGTTGGCTGTGTGGCGAGCAAATAGGAATGCAAGTCCCGAATCCGAGTCCCGGGCAGAGACAAACAATCAAACGGAAATTAATTGCGGGATGTGTGAAAAGTGAAAGCCAAAAGCTGCCCGGGAAATGATTGTCGAGCAGCGACAAGGACAACGATAGCGATAGCGACTTTTCCCCCCAAAACTACATAGTTAACCCATCAGCAGTGTTCCATCTCTGCTCGCTCTTAACCCCTGATTGATAGCCTGGCCAACCATGGGAGCATTGACTCTTGACCCCTGCTAGCTGAGAGGAAAAACTAGAGAGAGAAAAACTAGAGAGAGAAAAACTTGAGGAAAAAGCTATTGAGAGAAGAGAGAGAAGCGACGAGCAGAAGACTAAGCAGAAATACGAGTAACTGGCATAACGAGCAAGCGGAATGGCGAGTAAGCCTAAGAGCGAGTAAGTACAACTAGTAAGCGAGTAAGAATAACAGCGAGTAAAGACGATAAGGAGATCAAGCCAGACCTGGTTACAACGAGAAATAATTCTTTTAAAATAACGAAAAATTATCTACAGCAGAAATATAGGAAAATAGGAATGACACAGCAAAAGAATCGAGTAAAAAAGGAGAAAGAGTAAAAAGAGAAAAGAATCAAGAGCAAACAACGAATCTAGCCGGCGAGTAGGAGCATAAGCAGAAGGGCGAGTAAGGACAACGAGTAGTCAAAACAATACAACAAGTAAGCATAAAACGAGTAACAAAAAAATGAAAACGAGAAAGTAGATTCAAGCTTAGAGTTTCTTCTTCTATTTATTAACTTGCTTGAATATTTAATTTAAAAAAAACAATATATGTTAGGGAATTTTCGCAACAGCACTAACAATATTTTCCCCGCAGTGTACTTTGGCATTCTGCCAACTCACTGTAACTTATGTTAAACACAAAAATGTTCCAATTTCATGTCATGATGATGGGTTGCTTACCCAAAATATCCATTGAGTCTTAATTAAGACATCGTTACGTGCACTTTCTTTTCTTCTATTTATTTTTTTCTTATTATTATATTTTTGTGGACAATGTGAACCTGCTTGCCGTGATCCGTGAACCGTGCTCGCATCCGCATCCGGCTCATAATAAGGCGCCTCATTGGAGCGACAAGTGAGTTAAATCTTCGTGAAACATTTGACAGCTTCCCAGGGAGATGAAAGCAGGCAGAGAGTGGATGTGGCAATGCCTCCATTGGTTGCACGGTTACTCGGTTGATTCCACACTCACTTCATAACGCCGTCAAGGCTGAGCGCGATGCTGAAATATTGAAGCTGGGGAGACCCTTAAATATGCACGAGCTCACGTGGCCTGAAAAGCGTCGAAATGCAGTCAGCTATCATGACAATTTGCTGGAAAATCAGCCGTTAAAATAAACCATTTCTGAATCCTTTTTTTCAGGCAGAGTCTCTAGTGCTGTCTGGGGGCAAGTTCAACGACTGACGGCGAGTCGAAATCTAAAAACAATCCGGGGGACCAACAGGGGTAGCCACCAACATAAACAATTTATGGACAACAAGGCAGTCAGCCAGCAGGAATGGCAAAGGAAAAGGACGAACAGGACGAGGGAAAAAGACAGCGAAAGTAGCTTTGGCTTGCAGCTAGCCAACTTTTAGCTTGGCTTGTTAGTTAAGCGTAAACAAGGGGCGGCAAAGTGGGCTTAAGAGCGGGGGGGAAAGTAGAACAAAAGTGGGCGGAAAGGGGCGGTAAAATTGGGGTGTATAAATGGTAGTAAAAAATAGAGCAAAGCATGGCTTAGCTCAGGTCATTTTGAATGCATGTTTTGGATGGACAGACCTCCGTTCCATCGATGATAAGCGAGAAGTCAACACGAACAGAGTGGAGCCTTGGAGCTTCAGCAAAGTGGGCGGCGAAGTGGCTACAAGGGGGTGAAGGGAGGGGCGTGGACCATCGACCAGGTGGACCGGCAAAGGCGGTCAGCATTTGGCGGCATTGTGTTTGTATTTGCGGCGGTAGAGAGGCGCAGAGTCAACGTCAATGGTAAATATTTAGCTCTCGGCTGCACTTGAGATTAACTCGGACACAGAGAGGATGCAGCAGGGGGGGATAAGCAGGGGGGGGGGATCNAGGGAGAGAATGGCTTGGGGGGGGGATATGTGTGCTGCACAAAAAAAAAATATAATATATATATAAAATATATATGATGAGGAACAAAAAAATGTGAAATAAAAGCATATTTTTCAAGTGAAAAGTTCGAACTTAAATAACATAAATTTTCCCCTTCTTCTCAGTAACCCTAAATAAAGCTACTTTTTTGCCAGTGTATTCTGTGCGGGGTTGCGTCCTGCAAAAAAAGGGACAAAAGCAAAGTGAAGCTAAATACAAACACACTCAAAAGTGAAAATGGAAAAAGTTTCAATGGTTTTATCATGTTTACTTTTATTTGTGTCACTGAGTGGTTGTATAAGCCCCGGCCAGGGGTCAGGGGTCAGTCCAGGGGCTAAGCAAACACAGACAGAGGAGAGGAGAGGAGCACCAAGGAGCAGGAGCTGCACAAGCAGGACATGGACATGGACACGGACATGGGGGACCTGGAGGGAGTCACATAAGAAGCGTATGTTCAACACACTCGAGGGAGATCACTGGCTGCCGTGAAGTGCCCGACAAGTGACAGCACTGGATTTCGATAAGGACACACTCACACACACACACACACACAACGGCAGTGTCCTTGCTGTACATGAGCCCTGCTGAACTCCGGCGCCTGGACGGCCATCGAACTGCAAGGACCCCGTTAGCCAAGGACCCTCCCCTGGCCGCTCACCTAATCAGCTGCTAAGCTTGGTCCTGGAGCTAGGACAATCCCCAAGAACCCATAAAGCAGGGAAGCTTTTCCGCTTTTCCGGCTGAGGTAAAGCCTTAGCTCAGAAAATGGTGTTTAAAATTATAAAACAATAATAAAAATGATGTGAAAATTAGTTAATAAAACTGGAAAGCCTTTAAAGGACACTTTCAAAGCCAAAGTTAGTCAAGTTTCTCTTGCAAATTCTTTTAAATAATTAATTAACAAAAGCTGCCTAATCGATAATTATTTAATTTGACTTTTCCCCGAAGACATTTATGTTGCAACTAAATTAAGCGTTAATCCAGCTTCAGGCTTTGTGTGTAATGCGTATTATATATGGGGAAGAGGCCCCCGCTCTCCTCTAGCTCCTTTCAAAAATGCTTGCCACTAATTAATGAAAATCCTTGCATAAGGCTAAAGTCCTCTCGGATAAAAAGGACCTCCCCGGCATGTTGCATGTTGCGCAAGTTGACTTTGGCACCGATTTTTGCATTGATTGGCTCTCGAGAGCCCCATTGTTTCGTCCTGCCAGGACAGGAGCCGGGTTAGAGGTCGTCAAGTGTGCGATCGGAGATACGGTGCCAGCCTCCAGGCTTCCTTCCCTTCCTTCCCTTCCTTCCCCTTTTGTTGTCATTTGTTTTTATTTTTCCCTGCGCCGTTTGCATTGTTTGCGCTTTTAGCAAGTAATTAGTTTGGCATAACCAAAGGGGCGTGGATTTTAGCCCCTTAAACAGCCTCCAACCTCCACCTGCCACAGCCAGAGGCACTGCATGTGTGGCCCCATGAAGGTCAGCTGCTCTTTCAGCAGACCAGCTGCAGGTGCTTCTCCCAAGAGCAGATTTTTGTGATTTAAATTTAGATTTAAATTTAAATATTTTTTCAAGCATCGAAAAAGATACTGAAAAGGGGGGACAAATATCTTGTGATGATGGTTTGTATTTGAAATGATATTTATTTGAAGCTTATGAGGGAACATGGCCTTCTCTGGGGATCTTCATCATCTTCCTTCTTGTGTCCTTCTCCAGCTCCTCTTGAGAATCTGGCTTTTGTTTCTACATTTTATATACCATTTTTTTTTCTGTGCATATGTCGCTTTATATGACTTCATTCCAGCTCAGTTATCGATCAGTGCATCCGCTGAGTAAATGTGGCAAAGTGGAACTCGGTTTGGAAACCGAGGCAGGGCAATGGTTCCCCGGGCGTAATGGCCACCCCAGAGTGCGGGGCATTACTTTTTCCCGGCTGTTATTCCACTTTTAACTGCTACAGTCTTGTCCTTTTGTCTTTTGTTTGTCCGAGTCGAGTCTCTCTTTTGGAATTTCGTAAGCGGATTTTTATTTTTGTGCCATTTGAACTTTTAATGTGCGTGCTGTGCCCGGTCCCGTTCGGTTCTCTAAGCGGCTTGCGAGTGGCAGTCAGTCGTCCAGTGCCATTGCAGTCCAATTTATACTTTCCCTCGCTGTTTGCTGTTTGCCCGACTGGCCACCGCCGCATTTTCCCATTGCCTGTGGCCCCACCATTGCCTTGCCCCACCATCGCCTTGCCCCACCATTGCCTTGCCTCACCACTTTTCCCATTGCATTAAAGTTTAAATGCCACGCGCTAGCGAAGCGTTTCAATCAACGGGTCAGCAAAAGGGGGATCCTCGCGTGCCACTTAGCTACAGGAATATATATATATATATATATACATATACAGCTACAGGAAACGGAAACGGATACGGATAGATTCCCTTTGGGTCTCGTTTGCAAAAAGGAATTTCTATTGGTAGCAAGGAATCCTTGTAATTGCAATAGCATCTCTGACCGAAACAAGTTACTTTTTTTGGGGGTAAAGGATGTACTTGAAGCCTGCAAGGAGTGAGTGAATTTTATTCAAGGAAAAGTAGGTTTCCTAAACTCTATTTTAAATTTAAATTCAAAGTGAATGTAAACAAGTTGATTGAAATAATAAATCAACGGATGTGAGCTTATCTGCCAGCTAGCTTTTGTCCTTTTCATTAATTAAATTTAACCAATTTTAACTAATTATAAACAGCATTTAAAAACGCATATGTGTGGCTTTGAAAATAATGGACAAATATATAAACAAAAGGAGAACGTGTTTATGTTGCAAATAAATAAGCGCGGCATTAATTATTATTTAGTGGCATTTTGTGTTTATATTTCTTGTTCATTTCGTAGAACAGGTTTTTGTGGGGAAATGCATAACTTTTATAGTTGGCCAACAAATGCCGGGGTTAATAATTATAAATTATAGTATTTGCGGAAGGAAATGTTTGCTTTCAGAGAGGGGAGGGTTCAAGCAATTTAAAAACAAATGGTTTTTAGAGAATATTAAATATTTAAATATATATTAAATATATATGTATATTATATATTAAATATAAAAATTATATAATATAGTAATATATTAAATATAATATAATATATAAAATATTAAATATATGTGAAATATTTAAATTTGTAGGGGAATCTTTGCTTCGAAAGAGAAGTGTTTAAAAATTAATAAAAATATATTATTTATGCAAATATTAAATATTAACTATAAGGTATATATTATATTTATTTATTTAAATAAGTATCACCTATTATATATTAAGTTTAAAATTATTTGATTATTTGAAGAGAGTAGAACTCTTTAATTTAAAACAGGAATGTTAAATATTATATATAAACTTTCCCATGTTCTAAGTTTATTCTAAGCTTTCCCTTAATATTTTATTTATATATTAATCTATTATTAGCTAATTTCTTATTTATGTAAGCAACTTTCTTGTTAATCTCTCTCCCTTTGCCGCGACTTTTATTATCCTTCCTCTGCCACCCATCCTGCTCACCGCACAAGGTTTTAATTGCCGAGCTGCCTTCTCTCCCTCTCTCTCTTTTGTTTTTGTTGTTTATTCCGCCATTTTGCAAATTGAAATGCGCACAAAATTTAAATTGCCGTTGCATGCTTTTAGGCGGCCAGGATGAGAGAACAGGACGAGTAAAAGGCAACGTTAACGTCATCGTTAGCGGCATTTTCCAGGCGCTTGAGCACGCCAACACACACACACGCACACACAAATGCCCACCGGAAGTGAGCAAGAGCAAGAGGCGGGGGCGAGAGAGAGAGAGAGCGGCAGCCTCATTTGCAGCTAGGCAAATATCGCGTATACGTCATGTTGGCGGCGCTACAATTACCGTTAGCGGCTTGCACAATTTATGTTGCATACTTGTCGACGCAAACGATTCCCAATGCAATGGAAGGGCCTCCCCCCACACCTCCCCCCTCAAGTGCCAGCCAATTTGACTTTGGCTAATTTATATGAACGTTAACTTGTAACTAAATGTGGAAAAGCCGTCTAGACGCGCGCTTAATGCATTTCAATTGCAACATTTTGTGCCCAAAGAAACTTTATTTCCGCCGCCACAGAAAAAAATAAAAGAAAAAGCTAAGCAAAGCAAAAAAACACACATCTATCCTGCAGAGGCGCAGGCGGAGGGAGACAGGCTCTTGGGCAGCAGGCGCCTTGGCCCCAGGCCTCATTAAATTAGCATTGATAATTATTTTAAATTACTTCATTTAGTTGTGAAAAATGTCCGCTCGCCGTTGCCTCTGTTCCCCAAAGCGATTTGTTGCTGTCCCCCCTTCTCCCAGGGTTTTTTTTGCCGCTTCTGTTTCTGTTTCTGTGTGTTCCTTCGTCTTGCTTTATTTTTTTGTTTACTAGAACATAATATACAACAAAATTGAGAATAGCCGGCTAACAGAGCATTTAACCAAGTATTTTTAAGCATTATTTTTAGTTTTATTTACAAACTTTGGAGGCGAAAGAAAAAATAATCAGGGAGCAGACAATTAAAGGAATCAATTAAACGCGAATAAATAAAGTTTGAGAATAAAGAATAAATTTAATAAATAAAAGAATATGAATATAAATTAATATATATATTTATATAAATTAACATATATAAATTTATAAAATATAATATATATATAATATAATATATAAATAAATTAAATAAATTTTCCAATTAAACATTTCATTATTTTTTTTCTTAGCTCGAAAAATTCAACACAAATATAAATAAAGTTTGAGAATAAAGAATAAATAAAATAAATAAACAAATATAAATATAAATGAATATATATATTTATATATAATATAAAATATATACAATATAATATATATATAATATAGTATACAAATAAATTAAATAAATTTTCCAATTAAAAATTTAATTTTCTCAGCTCGAAAAGTAACATAAATGTAACAAAATGTAAGTGTAATTTCCCAAAATCCTTAAGGAGCATCCCCAAGTCGGGGCCCTGGAAAATGGGACTTAAATCCATTCGCTGCGCTGTTGTTGTTGTTGCTTTATAATCCGCTCATGTAACTGAAATTAATTTGATTGCTGATGTTGTCTCAGCTGCTTCATTAATCAAAAAGAGTCTGTCTCGCTCCGGCACTTCTGTCGCCTCATGAATAATTAAATGTGGAACATAGTTATCCCTGTTTTTCGGTGCCAGGACTAGCACTGGGACCAGGATCAGGACCAGGAGTAGGTGTGGGTGTGGCTGTGGCTGTGCCAGTGACTGTGACTGGGACTAGCACAGTGGCAGAGGTTGCCCCGAAAACTTATCCATCAAATGACATTTGCGTTGATGCGGGTTTACGCCACTTGCCTCCATTAACCACCGTTCGTTGGGTCCTTTTTTAAACCCACCTCCTCACCTCTCAGCTCCCCCCAGGACCCTAGAAGCCCAGCATCCTGGTCCCTTTCATTTATTTGTCTTTCGCCTCTCGCTGTGTGCATCCACTTGTTACGGTTCAGTTTTTGACATTCGTCAAAAATTGTGTCACAATTTCAGAGAGGCAGCGGCATCAGCTTGGCTGCTGGTGCAGCATTTTCCAGGAATTTTCCCCGTTGCCAGCGGCGAAACAAGTTTCACCTGAACCTCGGAAATGTGGAAAACTGGACATCGGGCCAACGAAACGCACAATGGCGGTTAGAAAATTCGAGTTAGAGAGCAGCGGCAACATTTTTCTCCGCTTTTCCGAGTGCTAACCGCTCTTAGGAAGGGCATAGCCCTTAAATCGGTAATATTATCTTTTAGTTATATACAATAAATGTCTTAAAATATTATATATAATATATATAAATTAATTAAAGTCATAAACTAATTTATTTCATTAAATAAAGTGTTTAATTTGATATGTAAATTGTATGAAAGGAGTCGTAATGAATATTATCATGAAATTTAATGATGTTTAAATAAATAAATACATTAATTTTATATATATTATTTTGAAATATTTATTTAGATAAATTAATTATTTTTTTTTTTAATAGTTTATATAAATTAAGAAGAGTCGTTAAATATTGTATTTATACAAACTTAAATGTAAAGTAAATTACACATAGCATAATTTTAATATTTAAATGTAATCTTATTAATTTTAATTATAAAATTTATATTTATTTATATTTATATAATATTTTTTTCTGATTTTATTTAAGTCTCTAAACTCTTTATCCTAATTTTAATCAGTTGAGATGTATTTTTAAACTTATTTTCAGCAAATCGAAAGCCTTTTCTTATGGTTTTTCTTAAATAATTCTATTTAGTTTATTATTATTTTATTTATTTTATTATTTATTTATTTAATACACTAATTGTTGTTAATTTTCTAATGCAAATGAGTTTAATTCTGGTTTATAAATAACCCAATCAAACTCCCTGCTCGATTTGATTCAATGTTGATTCGATTTGAATGCCAAGATTGAATCAAATCAATTTGAATCAGTATCCCGTAACACCAAATATATTCGTGAGAGGGCATTCAATGTGTTTATATATTCGTTTGATTCCTTCACGCCTTCTGCAGCCAAAAAAAAAAAAACAAAAAATTCACCACATTGTTCCTCAAATTCAGAATGCTTTGTTCCGCTTTATTGTCGGTATGGTTTTTTCCTGCTCTTCCCTTTTTTTCTCTCCTGTTTTTCCTTGTTTTCTCTTTATTTTTATATTTTTTTCTCCTTTTTCCCCCGTTTTTTTTCCTTACTTTTTTGTTGTTTGTTTGGAGTGTGTATGTTATCACCGCTGTCACCGTTTTTTGTTTGTCTTCCTTTTTTGGCCTTCTTATTGCCTGTTTTTTGCCCGCTTTTTGCGTGTGCTGTTTGTTTGGCTAAACCATTTTTGGAGGGGCGGCTAAAAATGGGATAAAACCTGCATAATATTTTTCGAAGGGGGCCCCCCTGCGGATTTGCCCATTTTTCACCCCTTCACTTTCACTTGTGTTCATTTTTTGTTGTGTGTTTTGTTTGGTTTTTGGCATTGTAATTCCTGACTTGGAAATGAGTTCGGTGCGGTCAGCCATTTGAAAACATGGAAAAGGAATTCGTTTTATGAATTTGTTAACTACAAAATGAAAATCAACTGTCCGAACACAACAACTCCATCTCATTTGGCCCCTAGGATTATACAAATAAACCATATATATATGTGTACATATTTGCGTAAAGTGTGAAAATCGTGGCAAGTTTGTCCCTCTTTTTTGGAAAGGGAAAATGGCAAATGTAGCGTAATCCAGTTGCTCTTCCCCTCATGAATTTCATGAGTTTGTCCACATCTGTGTCTCCTGTGCCATTTGGCACTGATTATGCGACTATCCCGGGGCTAACTGTTACTATCCCCCAGTATATATATACATATATATATATACACGCAATCTGTATAATTGATGCGGCCAAAGTTCCAAGGAGCAGAAGAAGAAGGTGGAAGAAATCCCTGGGAAAAACCACACGGAATCGTGTGGAGCGAGAGAATAAGCCATTGGGAAGTGGCTCAAACGATACGGAAGGACGACAGCTGGAGGGTAATGCCAAATGCCTTGCTTACCAGCATTAATCCATATATAAAGAAGTGTCTTCGTTTTCCTTACCTTTTCCCCCAATTGGTTTTTCAAGGGGGCTCATTGGGAGTCTTAAAATCAAAATATAACAAAAGGTATTTATTTTCGTAAGAATGAAAAAGAATTGAAGTATTGTAAACATTTTTCTTAAATTAAAAATAGTATAGAAATTAAATTCCTTTAATTTTTTTGCACTTAAGTTTAGCTTATATTTTTCTAGGTTTATATTTTACTACATTCAGGTGACTTAACCTTTGTATAGGACTTTTACTTTGTGAAAAATAACTCTAAATATTACATATAATAAAATAAAACGAGTTATATATTGAAATTGTAAATAACAAAAAATAATTTATGTAGAAATATTCGGAAAATGTTATTTAATTGTCTTGCCAATAATATTGGTACGATAAATCAAGCAAAATCTCGATTTCTCGCAAATTTCATTTTTGTACCAATTTTTGGGGAAAAGTATTTAAACCGTATCGATATTTTCTACCATTTCAAAATTTTTGGTAAAATAAAGCGCGTTTAATAAAATATCGAAAAATATCGTTTAATATCGTTTAATTTTGTATATTATCGAAAAAAATCTGACGAACAAAGCACTTGTTTCCATTTACAATTCTTTAATCCAATAAATCAAGCAGAATTCCGATTCTAAAGAATAATCGCTTCTAAAATTGAATATGTCGACATATTAAGTATCGAAAAATATCGATTCAACGTTATTTTTTATCTATTCTTTGTCCCTGCCATCCCCAGCTAGGACTTTGTAAAGTCACCACTTTTCTCCCCAAAGTCTAGTCCTGGAATTCGGGCGTTGAAATGGCTTTCCCTGAATGTCTGTCCGTGTGGAATTGGAAATGGATTGGGAGCTGTGCGTGGACTTGGGATGCTCCAAAGAAGGCGACACATTTCATTAAATTTTTCTTTTTTTTTTTGGCAAAGCCAAAAGTCATCGCAACGACTTCCCCCGCTGCCACCCTCAGACGTTGTTATTATCCTCTCCCAGACCCAGGCAGATTATGAATTGGCGATTATGTTAATGAATCAGCCGCCGAGCCCCCTTGCATCATTGTTATGTGCATAAATAATATGTCGTATGTGACGACACGCCGATACTCCCCTTGGATTGTTTTCTTCGGGCTCCTGCTCCCTTTAATGATTTTATTAAGAGAAGTGAGCAACTGCTGGCAGCAGTTCTTTTCCCTTGACTTGCTTTTAATTAAATATTTTCCGTCAGCTTCTGTTTTTTGTTTTCGCGAAAAAAAAGCGCAGATCCTCAAAGGAGAGCAAGCGAAGGGGAAAAAGAGGAACGAACCAAAACCAGAGCCAAAACCAAAGCTCTAAGTATGAAAATAAATAAGTTGGTCTACAGTTTTTCCAGCTTTTCTTTTCGGGCGCTGGTCAAGAGATAGACCCCCTTACAATATATATATATACAGATATAGTATATATAAATATCCGGACAGGGGGCGAGTGGCTGAAGGCTGAATGGCAGTTCGTGGATAGAGCCAAATTGTGGTCGCAGCTCTTTGAACCAAGCTCCGCTTTCATAACGAACAAGGGCCAAAATGAAAATATGCCACGAAAAGTATGCACAAGTTTTTTCCAATCCCTCGGTCGACCATCAAATCCTCCCCTCTCCCCTCTTCTGGCTCAGCACAAAAAAAAAAGGAAGAAGAAAAATCCCTGCCAGAGAATAAAAAGTGCATCAAAATAATTCGAGTCCAAGTTTTTCGGGGGAAAATAGAAGCGGAAACTGTGCGGCAGATTTCGGCAAGGAGCCGGGCGGGATGGATGGGATTTTCCCCCGTCTGTTTTTTGTGTGTGTGTGTGTGTGGGTGTGTTCGTTCGGCCGACTTGAGTTGCAAACAAATTGCTCGAAAGTATGCAACAAAAATTTCAATTGTGTGAGAGCCCAGCAGCAAATGAAATTGCCCGAGGCGGTGGCCATGAGTGTGGGTGTGTGCTGTGAGTGTGTGTGCTGTGTGTGTGCTGTGTGTGTGTGCTGTGTGTGTGTGCTGTGTGTGTGTGTACTTAGCTTCTTCATGCGTATCTGCGGCAGTGTGCGAGTTCGTTCGTTTACCATTTACCTGCTGGCGCAGTTCATGCGGTTTTTTAGCCGTGAAGATACGCTGAGAAAAATAAAAGCCGTTTCCGTTTTGTATTTTGAAACCCTAAATATTGTTTTTCTCTTACTTTTAAATCCTAGGATTGACTAAATAGGGATTATTCTGCAATTTATGGTAATTTATTGACGAATGAATTCAAGTTCATTGCAGAGTTCATTAATAAATGAACCTATCAATCGATGAACTTAATAATTTTAATTAACCAATAAATTCACTAATGAATTATCCTGATAAATGAACCTGAAAAATGAGTTTATAATTAATTAAGTTATTTAAGCATCAACAAATCCAATACATTTTCACCCATAAAGACAATGAACAAGAAATACATATAATGCTTTTTTAAAAAGGTGGCTAAATAATAATTTGCTAAAGCTTACCAATAAATTAACTCAACAATCTGTGTTTACCACTAGATTCTTCTATTAAGTAGGGAAAGATCATATTAAATGAACAAATGAACCCATCAATCGATGACATCAGTTTCCTGTGTTCATCCATAAATTCATCATAAATAGATATTCATTTCAAATAAAAATAAAATAAATCAAAATAAAGTCTTATCTAATTTTCATGAAATAGTAAGAGTAAACGAAATAATTTGTTATTTAAATAAATAAATATAAAATATTGTACCATTTATAATAAATATATGAATCAGTGATAATTTCCTTAAAAACAATAATAATCATGAATAATAATAAAGTCTAATCTAATTTTCATTAAATAGTAAGTGTAAACGGAATAATTTGTAATTTAAATAAATAAATATAAAATAATGTACCATAAATAATAAATATATGAATCAGTGATATATCAAACCATATTAAAAATAATATTTTGACTTCGATTTAATTATTTTTGATCAAAAAAAAATAATAATAATCAAATATATGATTAACCTCTACACATATTTTCTCTCTGTGTAAATAGTTCGCTCTGCATTGGATATATTATTTCTGTTGTTGGCCTCCGTCGTCTCGTCCCTAATCGGATCAGCAAGTTAATTTACATGCAATTCAATCAGTGGCGCATTGTCCTGCCCTGCTAAGTATGCAACAAAAGCTCTCATTCTGCTTGCCAGTGTGTGTGTGTGTGTGCGTGTATGCGTGTCATCAGTATTTTTGGCAAATGCCATCAATTCTCGGTGAGTGAGTGAACGAATGACAGCTGGAAGATGAGACATATACAGAGACAGAGACGAAGACGAAGACGAGGACGAAGACGAAGAGGCTGAGACGGAGGTGGCCAGGATCTCTGTGGCGATGGGAAGGTAGACTGATGATGAGACTGAGACAGATGCCTAATCCTGGTACAGGTAACCCGAAAGTTGCTGCTGCTTTGTTGCCGTTTCGTTTGGCTGTCAGAGGAGCTTCATCAATAATCAGATACAGTGGGGCCTCGAAAACAGGCTACAAGGACTCTTGAGAAACTATTATATCCATTCGGATAGCTCCAAAAATGAGAGATAAGTTTGCAGGGAAAAGGACAAACGGAAAAATAAACAGGCGGACATAATAAGTACCTAAATATCAAAAGGAATTAGTAAATCAATATTTAAATATATGTACTCAAAAATTAAATAATAAATAAAATAAATGTATAGATGTATAAGTGTAAAATTAAAGTAGCTAATAATGATATGCAGACTGAGTTTCATCACGATTCGCTTGCTTTTACTTTGTTTTGCATATTTACAAATTGCAAAGTCAAAAAAAAAGTAAACAAAACCAGCAGATTTTCAAGCGCCGAAATTGTCTCTCTCTCTCTCCCGCTCTCTCGCTCTTAAGTTTCACTCCTACAATAAGCATATGCAAAGGCAAGAAGAGAGAGCCAGAAAAGGCGCGAGAAGCCAGCGAACGACGAGGACAATGAAAACAAGAAAAATGTTTCGGTTCACTCACCCGTTCACATTGTTGCTGCAGATCCCAATGGGGAATAAGAATTAGCATTGCAACACACGCAAAAGAAACGAAAACTAAATAAATTCATTTTACACGCACAGTTCATACTTGTCCTGTTTTACGCCTTTCGCTAGTACACACACACAAAACAAAAACAACAAAATTCACTTGGCAAAAAAAATACGCACTGATCGCGGGCACTACAGCGTGCCGTCTATGGTTTTGGGGCTGCTCCAGGCCACGCCCCCAGTTCAGTAACACTTCACATACACTTTTCGCTGCTCGAGCTTGCTAATTTTCCTATTTTCACCCATATTTCCACGCATTTTCCTTATTTTTCACCGCCGCGATCACTGTTTGCTTTTTCCCTCCGTTTTGCTCGCCGTCTCTCGATGAAAACATCGATGCATCGATGTTTTTCAAATTTTCTAAAACATCGATGTTTTTTTTTTGACCATCGATGTTTCTGTGCCACGATTAACAACTAATTTCCAATCGGTTTGGAATTGGAAGAGAGTAAGAGAGTTTCCAGCGCCCCCCGAAGAGAGAGAGAGTCGCTCCACGCTAAAGCGTAGCCGGTGATATTCAGAATTGTTAAAGAGAGCGGAGAGAGATGGAACACTGCGGTGCCGTTAAAATATCAATAGAATTTCAGTGTTGAGCAGGAGCGGAAATACGATCAAATTTGTATCTGACGGGTTGATGGCCGGTATCTTATTTTCGCAAACGCTTTAAATTAAGGCAATAAATAAGAAAAACTAACAAACTTTATGAAATCAAATTCAAAATATTTGAGCCGTGTTTTTTAAGCTTTTAAACTTGAATAACCTTGATAACCTGAAGTGTAAATCTAGAACTACACTTACAGGCACTTGATTGAATGGCAGACAATGGAGCTTATACTCCGGCTGCACTGTGGCATGCAGCTTGGCTGAAGGGGGTGGAGGGATTGCGTGCATGCCTCGAACGAAATCGCTTCGATTATATTGTACATATCCGACTCTATCTCTCCGGGCTCATCTCTGCCGACTTTCCCCACTCAAACATGTTCATTTGGCAGTCATTCATCATTCGGGCCGGGCTTTTGTGCTCCTTTTTAAGTGAGGAGGAGCGGGGGCCGGATATTTACAACTAACAAACACACAGACACACACACACACAGAGTCCATAAAAAATTAATTAAAATCGAGTCAAGGCAACCGAAAAATAAAATAAAAATAACAAATAAAAACCGCACAACAGAAGGCGGCATTAAGTGAGTATCGATTATTTATTGCATTCGCAGCAGCTCGCCATTAATTGCAGCAGACACTTGACAATTGAGCGTTGAGCCAGGGAAATCCTGCGGGGAAAATGCACTAAAATATTAAAAAAAAAAATATCCTAGAATGTAATGGGTAAACAACACACAATAACATTTATGGATAATTATCCAAGCAAATTATATTATAATTGAAACTCTGCACACAAATGTGGCTCCGAATTCAGGTCAAAACCGACAAATCCCCGGCCCGAATGACACCCTTGTCCTTGCACATGTAATTCCATCTGCAAACACAGTAAATAATATCATTTAATAATGCATTTTGAAATACACAAATGGATTAAAGTCAAAGAGCGAGGGGAGGGGAGAGGCCTTAAATATTTAAACCGAGTTGACTTGGGCGGGAAAAATCCTTCATATAAAGGTATTTGCAAGGTAAATAATTACAACAGAGGCAATCGAGTTAAATTCGTTTAAGATGTATTAGTAATTGGTTTCTTGGGTAAATATATAAATAATTACTTAAAGAAATTTCCTTCTCTTAATCCTCTTAATCCTTAAATTACACCATTACATCTTATTTGAAATAAGATTTTTTGGCTATTCATTTCACATTGTTAATAAAATCATTCAAAGACCCACAACTCACTTTAACTTCTGTCCTGCCAAAAAAAAGGATGCTGGAGAGCTGAAAGGGGGGACTGAAAGCAGAACCACTGGAAAGGGAATGGCCAACGAATGTTTAACGAGTGCGACAGGGCAAAAACACAGGAATGCAAACAGCTAACAAGCAGCGAAATCTCTCGGCAATCCACGTGTCACAAGCCAAACAACAACAGCGAGGGACCGTTGACAGGACGAGTAGCAGGAGCAGGAGCAAGAGCAGGGACACTGAACCACTGGACCACTGACCCACCAGTCCCCCTCTCTCCCCCCTCTGAACCTCTTCCACCATTGAAATTGACGATCCAGTTGGTCCTTTCAAATGCCGTGTGTGTGTTGCCTACTTTTCAGGGACTCAGGGACACAGGACAGCGAGAACGTTACGAATCGAATCGGAATCGTTGCTCCGGGCAGCGGTTAGATTGCTCTTTTATGGACATTGTAGCAATTCCAGCTACGAATTCCGTTCGGGCTCAGGTTAATATTGGGCATCACATGTCCGTGGCGGGACACTGCCTGAAAGTTGCTTCCGATTTTAAAGTGTGATTTGGGGGTAAGGAACTTTTGTAATCAAACAAAATATGTTTTTTTTTCTATTTACAATTACCTTTAATTGTCTTTCTTAAGCTTGGTATTTTTTGTGCTTAATAACAGCATTTTAATCCTATTTCAAGCCGCCTTAATCTTTGACTTTTAAGCCCCTTTAAGTCTCTGTGTCATCTGGCTTTTTTCGCAGCGTGTAGAATCCTGCAGCTGTTAGGCTACTTCCAGCTCCTTTCTGCTGCTCCCAGCTTCTCCCAGCTCCTCCCAGCTCCTTCTTACTCCTCCCTCCCCCTCTTGACAAGCTAATCTCGTCGAAGACCAGCGCCTATCCCCGCGGCAACTCCTCCTTTTTCACCTGACTCTCCCTTCTGCTGCCCTTGAAAGCCATTATGGCAAATATATAACCTTATATATATCTGCCCCGCAGCCATTACGCACTTTTATATTCACATTCGCGTAATTATGCAATGCAGAGCCCGGGCCACAGATAAATAAAGGATACAAAAAAAAGGACGACCACGGGTAATAACAGTGCAAATATGTAATTACTAAGCTAAACTAGAGGGGGGCAAAAAATATTATAAAATAGCGCGTGTGTGTGTGGCTGGCAAACTAGAAAATTCGTTTTCTATATATTTTCCAGCATAATGAGGCACACACACAGAGGTTGCAGGTACACAAAGGACGGGCACAGGACCGCTGGCAGGACGAAATGGCGGCTGATGGCTCTGTGGGCAAATAATTAGATATGCCGCTGGGCTAACCAGACTGTGAATAGAATGCCAGGCGCACACACACCTGTCACAGTGGTTTAAAAATTATAATTTTATATATTTTATTTAGCTTAAAAAGTTGTATGAAAATATATGTTTGTTTCGAATTTTTTTTAAATGTATTTGAAGCTTATTTTATGCTCATATTTTCCTTGGATTTTCTTTACATTTTCTTTACATTTTCTTTACACTCTCCTTACATTTTCCTTACATTTTCCCTGACATTTTCCGCCATATGTGAAGCCTGGCACCAGCATCTCGTCGCTGACATTTTAGTGTGGAACCGATGGATGCTGCTGCTCCTGTTGCAGGGACTGCTTCTCCTCCTGCTGCTGCTCCTTCTCCCGCTCCTGCTCCTCCTGCTGCTCCTCCTGCTCCCCCTGCTCCTCCTCCTACACCCCTCTAAGCCAACTTAACCCAGCCTCATCCTGACCTGCGCTATTCTGGTCTCTGGCCTGGTACCCGCATCTGGTTTAGTGGCCGTCTAAAGTTACACCTTAAAATTAAGCTAAAAATAAATTTAAAGCTTTTTAAATTACAATTTTGAATCCAGAAAAACAGGCTTAAATATTTGTGTTATTCAATTTAAGCAAAAAAACCCAATTTACTCACACTTTTTCAGGGGGAACTAGAATTTTTTGGCTGTGTAACTGGATCTGGGGAGCTGCAACTGAAACTGATGTGGCGAGGGGGCCCCAGCTGGCAGTCAAGTGGATGTACTGGATGTGTGGCCGCCACCACCTCCTCTGGCTACTCCTGGGGTTCCCCCCACGATGCATGCCTCACTGGGCAAGTCCTTCGCCGCCGCAGCCGCCGCCGCCGCCTCCAAGCAGCTGCAACCGCCGGCTGTCTTTTATTTTGAGCAACCAACGCGGAAAAATACCTTAAAATAAAGTAAAATAAAAGTAAAAATAGAGGAAAATGGTGAGAGAAACAGGTAGAGAAATGGCTTGAAACACACACACAAAGACCTGACCAAGGCAGCATCCTGTTTTCCTCACAAAATCTCCGCCTGTGCGAAGACGTCATCGCCGAAAAATATTCGAAGAGAACTGGTTTTTTCCTATGCTATTTGAATAATTTAATGGATTTTTATGAGCAGTAAACTGCTCGCCAGGACGGATGCACTCACTGAGGACTCAGGATGCAGGATTCCCCGACAGCCCACGACTTGAGACATTTGGCCCGCAGAGAGAGGCGGCAACAGCAGCCAATTCCTGCAAAATGCCTGGCGAAAAATGTCCTGCCAGTGACGGCAAAATCGCCGTAAATTCGTGTCGAGCGGAATAAGGATGAGTTTGGGAATTGCATCCACTGCACGGCACAAAAAAAGGAACATTTTGGGGTTTTTTTTAAGCTTAAAAAGGAATTACCTATTTTCAGTTTGAATATTTAATATTTTTCACGTTTAGAATAAAGCTTCTTTTAGTATTCAACATTTAATTTACGTTTAACTTTTATTTTTAAACCCCTTTATAAGATTTCGTCATTAAGTTTCAAAGTTTAAATTATATTTCTAACTTTAAATATATATTCTTACTCATAAAACATATTTTTGTCAAATATATGTTGACATAACTTGCTAGTTAGTTTTTATTTAATTTGTTTAAATAATTCTTCTTTATTTATACATGTTTAATATATTTTATATAATTAAGCATAAGGTAAATAGTTTAAAATTTAAATTTAAATTTTGTTTACAATTTTTTTTCATTTAATTTAAACTATTTTGTACTGTAGTTGTATTTACATTTTAAAATTTAGGCATCTGGACAGTTGGGCGACGTATTATACGAAAAGTAGACATTTCCCACCCTATAAACCATATATATTCTTGATCAGCATCAAAAGCAGAATCGATCTAGCCATGTCGGACAAAAAAAAAAAATTTGACCCATTTTTCGAAAAAAAATTCCAGGGATTATCATCATGAAAATTATCAAAAAATTACCAAAAAAATAGGTATTGAGTTTTAAATGCAGAAAAGTTCCCATTGAAAAAGCATGAAGAAAAAGCCAAACCAGACTTAAATCGGTTCAGTTTTAGCAAAGTTATGTTAAAAAACCTTCGAAAGTGTTGTCAATTTTTAGGCCATTTTTAGACTGTTTTTAGACCTTTTATAGCGGGAAATTATCGTGTTTTTAGCGGGATATTGTGAGTAAAGTAGACATTTCCGACCCTATAAACCATATATATTCTTGATCAGCATCTAAAACGGAATCGATCTAGCCATGTCCGGCAAAAAAAATTATGTGACCAATTTTTCGAAATAAAATTCAAGGGATTATTATCATAAAAATTATCAAAAATTGGCAAAAAAAATATAAATCGAGTTTTAAATGCAGAACAGTTTTCCTTAAAAAACTAGGAAGAAAAAACCAAGCCAGACTGAAATCGGTTCAGTTTAAGCCAAGTTATGATCAAAAAACCATTGAAAATGTTACACATTTTTAGGCCGTTTTTAGACCTTCTATATAAAGGAGACATTTCCAACCCTATAAACCATATAAATATAATAATAATATTTCAAATTATGTTTAGGTGAAATTTTTGTTAACAATTTTGTTTTTAACCCTTTTCCAATATATTTTCTTTGTTTATTTTCCTCATAAAAATATTCCAAAATTTAATTAAAGCACATTCCAGTTCTCTTATTTTTATTCGTAGTTCTTTTATGATTTTCCTTTCTAATTTTCCCATTAAGAACTTTGTTTTTGGGCAGTGCCGAAGCTGGTGGAGTTCCTGTTCCGGCTGCTTTGCTCCGTTGCGCTTCAGTTTCAGCTCGAGGGATCGGGTTCTGTGGGCTTATTCAATTTTGCAATCGCCGGCTCTGCAAACCCCAGTCGTGTCCCCCCACCTACCACTCTCCTTCCCCCCTGCTGCTGGCTCTACGCCTCCGGCCATGTCCTGGCCTGTCTTCCCAATTGACTGCCGCGCCACTTCCGTTTCGTTGACGATGGCGATGGCGATGGCGATGGCGATGGCAACACCAAAGCCAGCCAAGCGTTAGCCTGCTGAATGCACAGCAGCAGCAACATCAGCAACAGCAACGACAGTAGCAGCAGCAGCAGCAGCAACACCAACATTGTCGACGTTGCTGCAAATGCAATAAATTTTCAAGTCATTTCAACTTCCGGTGTGTGGCCCCGATTACAGTTTAGTAGCTGTAAATATAAAGCGATATATACACAGCCGATGCACAGGGAAAAAAACATACTTGCCAGGAGCTTAAATTAGCTCCGTAAATATTTATTAAATAAAATAATAAAATAATACTTTTTAATATAAAAAATCTCTGTTCTCTTTTACTTCTAAAATTTTTTAGAAACTAATTTCAAACTTTAGCCGTATTTAATTAAATTCTAGTATTGCTTTCAGTGTATTTTTTGCAGACATAAAATATATATATTCAAGTACAAGTTGCCATTGGCAACTTTCGAAGTCACCGCCGTCTGTCTGGCTTTAAGGTCCAGACTCCACATCTCCCTCTCCCCCCGTCACTGATTTGTTTTCATTTAAATGTTAAGTTTTTCCCTCTTTTCCAGGGGTAGGGGGAGGGGAGCATATGCCTAAAGTGTAATTACTGTTCAATTTTCCAAGTGAGGGTGGAAAATGATGAGAAGACAACCGCCAGCTGACATTTGTGAAGTTTTTTTCGCTATTTGCCTTGTCATTGTCATGCAGCCATTGTTGTTTTTGCTCTTGTTGTTTACCCATTATTACAAATGTGGAGTAAGTGTGTGTCCTGTGTGTGGAGGTGTGTGGGTGTGTGTACAGCTGTGGCCAAGATAATAGGTTTAAAAATATAAAGAACATTTACAAAGATTTAAGCTCTTAAAAACTAGCTACATTAAATATTAAAATTGTTTACAAGATTATAGCAAGTTTTTTTGTTGTTTAATTTTAATTTTAGCGTATTTCTTAAGTTATTTTTTTAACATAAATGTTGTTAAATGGAATTAAATATATAAAATAAAATTTTGATAGGATTAAAAATACATTGAACATTTACAAAAACGGATAAAGTTCTAGAAAATTAGCTACATTAAAAAATTACAAGATTTTTATATTACAAGTTTTTTGTTTCTTAATTTTAATTTTAACGTATTACTTAAGTTATTTTTTTTTACATAAATAAGTAGAATTTAAAAGGATTATTATTTAATAGGAAAATTTACAAATATGGAAAAAGTTATAAAAAAATAGCTAGCATTAAAAAAGTACAAGATTTTTATATTGCAAACTGATTTGTTGTTGTTTTATTTTAATTTTAATACATTATTAATGTATTCCTATTATTTTTTTTATTATTATAATTTAACATAAATATTGTTATATTGTGTCTAAATAAAACCGAATAAAAACATCAATAAATTTATATTAAATCAGTAATTGTTGCTTAGGCCCATATATATAAGTGTTGTTAAATCGAGATTTTATTTAATTTATCAAACAAATATCAAAATTTATTGTTAAAAGGTCTTTTGTCATATTTTTTTATTATAAATAAAGTATAAATATATCTTATTTTCATTTAATTTGGAGGTTGTTTCGATAATTTCGATAATAATCGGTATACAAATTTCAAACCTAAAGTCTAGAAAGGAATTTTTTAAACAAACTCCTAATAAATAAATAAATTAATAACAAATTTTCAAATATATTTGAAATAAAAGGTCTTTTGTAATTATTTTTGATTATAAGTAAAGTACAAATATATCAAATTTTAATTTAGTTTAAGATTTGTTTCGATAATTTCGATAATAATCGGTATACAAAATTTCAAAACTTAAGTATTAAAGGGATTTCTTAAACAAACTATTAATAAATAAATAAATTGATAACAAATTTTCAAATTTTATTTTTTATTTAAAATAACAAAATATATTTGTTATTTTTGCGCCTTTTTGGTTTTATAAAATTCAAGAAAATTCAAAAGAAAATGTATTTATATTTCTGTATATATTTAAATCTTGAAAAATATAGTATATTCTATATTTTTATATATCTGACTTTTCTTTTGTTATAAAATATATATAAAATATAAATAATAAGCATAAGAAAAAGGTTTTCCTTTTTAGCTCTGAGAAGACAGGACCTATTTCCCCATATCCTGCTGTTTCATATGTGCTTCCCCAACAGCACTCACTCCCCTCATCCCTCTCCCCTCACCCCTATCACTCTGCTGTCTCCGTCTCTGTCTCATCCTGTAACTGTCACATTGCTGGCACTTCATCATCATCAACAACAGCAGCAGTCAACGCTTCTCTCTCTCGCTCTTCTCCTTTTCTCAGGACACTCTCACAGCTGGTGATTAGCGGCAGGGAAAATACGGTGGGCGGAGGGGGTGGCATGGAGTCTGGAGCTGAGGAGGGTAGGTTGGGAAAATGCTAAGGAAACTCCCACGATAACGTCACTGGGGGCGATGGCAAATGATTGCCACTTGAGGTGTAAACGAGCGCATTTTACAGCGTCTTTGAGATGCTAAAAAAAAAAAGTAAGAAGAAAAAAAAGAAGTGTGCAAAAAAGAGGAAGAGGAAAGCAAGGGGAGGAAGAGGAGGAGGAGAGGTAGATGGCGAAGGGAAACTCCCGTGGAAAAGCGGTAAAAGTCTAGCTGAAATCACGGCGAGACAGCCGAGCGTCGATGTTCCCCCCCCCTGAAAACGCTATCAAAATGTGCATAAAGCTTAAGCTGCAAATCGATTGACATTAAGCATTATTCGCTGGCATATTTCCTGGCAGCACATTCAGGCGCAAAGGAAAAACTATAAGCCATATAAATATAGACACACACATCATCATTTTAGACAAGCGAAATGGGTTTCTTGATTTAAAAAGACTTTAAAAAACCAAAAACAAGGATGTGCTTTCATAGGCTTTTAAAGAATTTGCGTGGAAGTGATTGCAAAATATATAAAACATATTAATTTATAATTATTAATCTATTTTATAATCTATAATAATTATTTTCTATGGAAAAACTGAAATCGGTTGAGTTTAAGCCAAGTTATGATAAAAAAAATCATTAAAGGTGTTAATTAAGAAATGTAACCCATTTTATTTAAAAACTGTAAGGGGCTAAAATTTAACAAAATTGATCAAAAATTAGATATTGAGTTTTGAATGCAGAAAAGTTCTCCTTGAAAAACCATGAAGAAGAAACCAAACCAGACTTAAATCGGTTTAGTTTAAGCCAAGTTATGATCAAAAAACAATAGAGATTTTTCAGCCAAAAAGTGTGACCCATTTTTTCAAAAATATGCAAGGGGTTACATCGTCAAAATTGTAAAAAAAAATGACAAAAAATTAGAAATTGAGTTTTGAATGCAGAAAAGTTCCCCTTGAAACCCCAAGAAGAAAAAAACAAACCAGACTCAAATCGGTTTAGTTTAGGCCAAGTTATGATCAAAAAACCATTAAATGTCTTAAGATTTCTTAACCTCCAAAGGGAAACACCCTAAAACGTTTTTAAAAATATCTTCAAATTTTATTTAAACATTTTTTATGGTTTCTTTTTGTAAATATAATAAATATTTTAAATTATAAAATATATAAACCAAAAAATCATATTGATTTACGTTGAAAATGATTTGCAATAAAAAAAATTAGAAGAAGATAAAGTTCAAAGTGGGGAAACTTCTTGAAATGTTTTAATAAATATAGTTAAAATATATTTAAATAGTTTTAATGTACTAACTGGTAAGTAAAGTTAAATAAACCTGCTTTATCTTACCTAAAAATACACAAAATAAATAAATATTATTTATTTTATTATTATTTATTTATATAAATAATTTAAAGGTGATTTTTTGATCAAACATTTATATTTTCCAGTATAAACACATATCTTTTTAAACAGCAAATTCATATAAATTAATTAGGAAAAGTTAATGAAGGCCTGGATCCTGGTGGCAACCAGTGAGCTCCTGTTTCTGCTGCCAAACAATTTCGCATTATTTTTCGCAACGCAAAAGAGGAAGCTTACATGTCGCGCTCGCTGACAGGAAGGCACATTAATGAATGGCCGCCAAACCGAGCCTGCATTGTTCGAAACGTCCGTAATATCCCGAAATCATATTCGAATGGCCGCAGGCGGGTCACAAGAGAAGCGCAGTTTTCCAGTCTCAAAAGCGGCGGCGGCAGCTCTTCGCATTACCCAACCGACCGACCGTCACCGAAAGGGGTCATTAGGCAGTGGCCAGCGGATGCCCCTCCCCTTATTTCACCCACTTGCAGCGATTTTCAGAGCGATCCTCTTCAATACAAGGTTTATAATTCGATTTTAATGGGTCAACTCGGTGGCACAGCGCATTTTACATGCACATGCATCATCTGTGGGTGTGTATGCATGTATTTGGGGTGCTTTGGGTGCCACGATTTCGTGAAACTTCGTTTTGGCTTCGTTTTGGCTTCGGTTTTCCTTTTTTCGTTTGGCGGGAAAGCCTCAAAGGGTGTTGGGTAACGCTTGAGGATTCAAAATGTTATCGAAGGTTGGCAACTTGGCTGAAAAGTCTCCAAAAAGGTGGAAAAGTGGAGACTAACTCTGACACTGTGGTATTTTGCCTACTTCCTTGTGCTGGTCACACTGACCCGCTGTATTTTGCCGGCTTTCTGACTTTTTGCAAATTAAACATCGAAAAAGACGCGAAACCTGCACAAAACTCTATTAAAAGTGTACTTTAGCTATGTCCCTGTTTCCCGCCTATGGCGGCGGAGGGCCGCCTGCAGCAGCGGCTGAAAAGGAAGCTGAAGAAGAGGCCGGAACATCGAGCGCCGCCTGGAAGACCAATAAAAGTTATGAAAAGGAAACCGCAAACCTGGGAGGAGATGCCATAGAACGAGTCCCAAGCGGCGGTGAGTCCTCCTCAGCCGCATCCTCCTCCTCTTCGGATGAGGAGCAGGAGACTCCTGCGGCTCCCTTGCCCCAACAACGCCTGGAATTCGATGCCAGCAGCGATGGCTTCTACGTGGACAAGAAATGCAACAACAGCCTGCGTACGGTGAGCACCTTGACGAAGCCCACCCGGCCGAGGTACAAGCGCCGGCTGGGCCATCTCACGGATGACGGCCAGGCGCCGGCCACCTGGCGTCGCTCCAAGCTGCTGCGCTACACAAAGCAACCGCTGACATCATCGCTGGCGGAGAGCAAACACACGCCCGAGGAGGTGGCCCTGCTGCAGGCGCAACTCATGGACAGCAAGGTGCTGGTGCAGCGAGAGCCGCAGCGCCTGGAGCACTGGCTGCAGCTGCACCGCCTGCTCGAGCTCAATCTGGACAGAGCCAACCGTCTGGCCGTGTCCGAGCATCAGCTGCACACGCTGGAAGCGGCCCTGGCGCACCATCCCTCCAACGAGCAGCTGCTGCGTCTGTACACGGAAACGGCCAGCGCCGCCTATCCGGCCAGCGAGGTGAGACTCCCTTTAAGCTGTGCGCAAAATCTAATTTAATCGCTTCTCCTGCTTTTAGGTGGCCGTTCGCCTCGAGGCCATGCTGCAGCGCAGCCCCTTTGTGTTCACGCTGTGGAGCAGCCTGATCATGGCCACCCAGGGCACCATGGCGCGCTGCAATGTGCCGGATGTGCTGCGCATTTACGAGGAGAGCATGCGGCGCATGCATCTCGGGCACACGGACACCGCCAGCCGGCTGCTGGACACCGTGGACACGGACAAGATAATGCTGGAACTGTTCCACAACTGTGTGCTCTTCCTGCGGCAGTCGGGGAACTACAATCATGTCTTCGCCCTGCTGCGCCTGGCTTTGGAGCTGAACTTTCCGGGTTTGGCGGTGGACAACCTGGAGGCGCGGGCCGCCGACGAGGGCCCGCTGATCGAGTTCGAGGAGCTGGTGCTGCAGTCGGGCATGCCGCTGCCGGAGATTTGGACGCGAGTGGAGCGACTGCGGCAGGCGTTCAACTTCCTGCCATATCCGGATGCCGTGGAGGGGGGACTGGATCCGCAGCGTTGCGTGTTTAGCGACGACGTCTGCCACTACATATACCCGCTGAAGACGCCGAACAACCGGCTGCAGCTGCTGCTCATGATGGTGCAGCTCACCAAGGTGCCCCTGGTGCGCAGCGAGTGCCTCGCGGAGAGGCTGAGCACGCGCATTGACCAGCTCGGGGACTCGGAGGCCATTGAGATGCTACTCGCTGGCCTGGCGGATCGCAGCTCTTATGCTCTGCTGCCTGCTGACCACGATCGCGACGACTTTACCGCCGCCCTGCTGCACCTGGCAAGGGAGATGTGTGTCACGCCCAGCTTTATGCCGCACTGCATTGGCAGCGACCTGTACACGTCCACCATTGGCAGCCTGCTGCTCAAGTGCAGCGAGGCCTTTCAGGCCGAGGAGACGCGGCGTCGGATCTTTGTGGTGCTGGTGCTGCGCTTCCAGCGCCTGCTGCTGGTGCTGCACAACCTGACGGGCAAGCTGACCGGCGAGTACCTCAAGGGTAGCCGTGCCCGCGTCCGCAATGTGGTGCGCATGGAGCAGAATCGCCAGGTGACCCGCTTCTTCACCGAAATGGCCATGTTCGAGTTTGAGATTCCGGAGCGCTTCCATGGTCCCAGCCGGGCCTTCGACGTATTTGAAAGCATGATGGCCAAGCACGCTGCGGAGCATGAGGATGGATCCCTTGACGCTCCGGACGACATGCATGCCTTTTTGATCTACGCGGAAATGCTCATCTCGCGGCATTGCCACGACCGGGCGCTGCAGCTGCTGCACAGCATCTGCCGTGGTCGGACCACAGCCGAGGACTGGGATGAGGCAGCCAGCTTGCAGCAGGTAAAGGCGGAGATGCAGGCCTTGGACGAAATGCCAGCAGAGATGCCCCTCGAGGAGTACTTTCTGTCCAACCGGCTGCTCATCCTGCTGCGAGCCCACTGCCTGGTGTGGCACTTGGAGAATCGCAGCGCCGAGACGGACGCCCTGCTCGCCCAGTTGCTGAAGAATCAGCTAAGCTCCGCCGCTGCAAAGACCAGCGAACGGAGGCGGTTTCTGCGCGAGCAGGTCCTGGAAATGCAGCTCGTGCTGCAGCAGCTGCCTGTGGCGGGGCAAGGACCCGCGCCGCGAGGCAACAGGCACCTGGTGGAGCTGGTGGAGCTGGGACTCCACGAATTCCCCCGCAACCTGGTCTTCCTGCAGCGCTGGGCCACCTTCAGTACGTTGCCGTGGCACAAGCTGCGCGCTCGCCTCATACGCACCCAGGCCGGCATCCTGTCGCTGCTGCACTTGATCATTGCCGCACGCTGTCGCTTCGCCCGCATCCTGGAGCAGACGCCCGGCTATGAGCAGCTGCAGGGCCAACCGCAGATCCACAGCCATGTGGAGGCCGCCGTGCGCAATCGCTTGCTCAGCATGTTCGAGACCTTCCTGCCGCGCAACACCAATCGCTCGGAGATCGAGGCGAACCAGTACCAGATTCTGCGCCGCAACTCGCTCTACTGGCGCTGCTACCTGCGCTGCCTGTCGGACACCAGGACCAGCTTCGAGCGGAGCAAGGAGTGCCTGCTGACCGCCCTGGACGAGTGTCCCTGGGACAAGGCCCTGTACATGGACGGGGCCATCTATGTGCCGCAGGAACTCACCCACCTGCAGGACGTGATGACCGAGAAGCAGCTGCGGATCTACGCTTTGCCCGAGGAACTGGACATACTGCGCGGCTCCTAAGCGTCATGACTTTATGACTAGGATTTTGGGGTCCAGCTAGAAGCTAACGCGGGGCAAGGGTGAGTGCTTTTGCGATTTTTGAACCTTATAAATTACCTTAAAGATTATTTTAAGAAGTTAAAATCATTTTAAAACCCAAATATCTAAGTTATCCTTTTTAGTCCCAAAATATAGTTGAAAAATGCATTTAATTAATTGGAAACATAATTTTTTCCCCCGCTATCTTCGCGTTTAAAATCTGCCCATGTTAATAATTAATTAATATTCGATTATGCTAAACAATTAAAAATATTTGCAGCATTTTATCGCTTGGTAGCTACGCGGGGAATCACTCGCAATGTCGCATATCGAATGTCTGAGATTAGTTCGTCTGCTCCTTCTCCTTCTCCTTCTCTCTTTTTTTTTGTGTTGTGTTTATTATTTTGATTGCGTCTTATCGCGAGATAACCAAAGAAAACCCATAAACCTAAAGAAAAAAAGAGCACAGCGTGCCAGAGTACACCTGTGGTGGAAATTGTAGTGACAAACGAGGCTGCGAAAAAAATGTGTTATCTACCTATTAGACTCAGAGACCTTTATTGTGTCTATATAAATATGAACTTTAGATAAAGCATCACTGCTTGGAAGATTATCACGCAAAAGGGGTTTGTTTCTTGATTCTTTTATTCAGGAAACTTTATATAATATTTTATTTTTACTTTAATAAAAAAAATAAAAAGGGTATTATGGGTATTATGTTAAATAATAAAGAAATACATAAATAAATAATAAATAATAATAAAACTTGTAAAGGAAAAACTGGGTTTATGTTACATAATAAAAAAATACGTAAATAAATAATAAATAATAAAAAAAAAAATCAAAGGGAAAACTGTGTATTATGTTGAATAATAAAAAAATACATAAACAAATAATAAATAATAATAAAAAATAAAATGGAAAACCGTGTATTGTGTTAAATAATAAAGAAATTCATAAATAAATAATAAATAATAATAAAAAAAAAAATAAAAAGGAAAAACTGGTTATAATATTAAATTATAGAAAAACTACATAAATAGTAATAATAATATAAAAATATATAGATTCTATATTATAAATAAACTTCGTTGGGCTTAATTTCTAGTAATTATATATTTTGATGGTAAACATTTATGAAATTTAACAACTGGTTTAGTACAAGAAATATTTTAAAAATGGGCTCAGGCTGCTTTAAATTAAATGTTAATCTAAAAATCTAAAAGCAAATTAAAAAAATATAAATTAGAGCGTTGGAGTTATGTTGGAATATAATTGGTGTAATGTTGGTGCACTGAAACTTGCAAAAATATTGCGTATGCGCCCCGTTGGCCACCTGTTTGGTTTGATTTCTGAGACTGCTCAAGGGATGCCCCAGATATTGTTGTGACCGCAATTGTGGCCAAGTTATCGCTCAGCCCGAATGTTGCGTATGCGCCCTGTGCGCCCCGCCACCACCATTCACGATTCCTGTGCCCCACTGTTGCTTTTCGGCAGGGAAATGAGCCAAGCGGAAAAGCTCCTCTTGAGTGGCGAAAAGCTGTCTGAGTGCGTCGTCCTGGCTGCTGTTTGCTGTCTTGGCACAGAGCGTAGAGCACCGAGCACGGCACTGGCTACGACGAGCGAGTGGGCTTTGGACCGGGCCCCATCCGCGCCAGTTGCCATCGCAGTCGGTCGGCATCTGTCCAAGTCCCACGACGCGTCGTCGCTCCGCATCGGCCGTTGCTGCAGTGGCTGTGTGTGGAATTGGAAGTGGAAGCGCCAAGTGGCGCCTCCGCCCAGAGTCGAGTCCTTGTTTTCACGCTGCAGTTCCCAACTCCTCAAAGTTCCTAGGTTAGTTTCGAGCCTAAAATCTGAAATCTTTATAAGAATCTCTGAGTTGGTTTCGAGTGTTTTTTGTTTTTAAAGAGTTGTGTGTGTGTTCAAGTGTGTGCTGTGTGTGTTGTGTTGCGTTGCGTTGCTTTATAGAGCAGAGGAAGAAGTTGTGGAGTCGACCAAGGCAGCGACGCAGACTGCAGCAGAGGCAGAGGCAGCATTGTGTAAGAAGCCAGCGTCAAGTTCATAGACTAAGTAGCGACACACTGTCGCGCCTCCGCTCCAAGAAAAAGCTCTCAAAAAAAATAGAGAAAGAGCGGAGAGCGAAGATAGCCAGTGAGCGCCAAGTCGGTGGCTCTCAGCGTTAATTGCACTGCAAGAAAACGGGAGCAAGTTTAAGTAATGCTTGTAACTATTAAAAATGACAGTTTTAAAATTTGAAAAGTATTTTTTTTTGATGCCACCAACAAGTCGAAATTCAATTTAATTAAAGTCTTAAAAAATATAAACATCTGTTGGTCTAATTTTTAAATAATTCATTTAAATAGCTCAACTATTTTATAGCTATTTATTTTATTTTATTTATACATTCTAATTTTATTGATGAACTTGTAATTCTTGTTAATAATTAATTATATTTGATTTTTTCTACTTCAGGTGCACACATAATTTATATTGTTTAGAAAACTTTTTAACCTCATAAAAAAACAGTACCATTCAAAAATATAAATTAAAGAAAATGAGTTTTCCTTTAATGCTCCCATTTTTCCTCAATTAAAATATAACAAAAATAAATAGTGATTTTCAAACCACAGCCTTTAAACCCCACAAATTACACCTCAAAATATATATTTACACAATCAAATTGTATAAATTCTCTGAATTTATATACATTTTATATATTTTGAATATTTTCGCTTGGTGTAGCTGGTAGTTGGGCAAGTGGTGAGCGTGAACTCGCCGCGCCGAGGGTTTCCCGGCCGGAAACCTTAGTCAAGTTCTCGCCGCCAGCTTTCCAACGCAGGTTGTTGCTGTCTCCGCTCTATCTCCGTGCGACGGAGTCCGCTCCGCTCAGCTCTGCAGCTGCTCCGCTCTGCTCGGAGCAAGCTCTCCCGCTCGGCCAAGCTTTTGGAAGCGCTGTTCTCCACTCTCCGCTCTCTCCGGCGGTCGGTCGGGCTGGCTGATTAGTTTAGTTTGTGATTTCAATATATGTAATTAATTTTTGTTTCTGTAGCGGTTCGGACGGACGCGTCGCGACGTTCGCTTGGCCCCGTCCGCTTGGTTCGCTCGCTGCTGGCATTGCCGTCGCTACATTTCGCTGCGTTTCGCCTAATATTTATTTATTATTATCATTATTATTATAATAATAATATTTTATTTTTTTTTTTGTATTTTATTTGTGTGAGTGAGAGATCGGAGGCGGGAGCAGTAACTGCTGGCCTGCCTTTTTCGCCGCCATCGTCGTCGTTGTCGTCGTTGCCGCTGCTAAAATGCAAAGAACACGCTCGAGAAACGTAAATGGCGCCGCGCTAACCAATGAAATTGGAATATCAAACAGTGCCCCCCGAGCCCCATAAAAAAAAAACATCGAGTAAGGGAGCGAAAAGCGAAATAGGAAACAAGCAACAAACAAATTCGAGTTGCTTCAATAATACAGCGGTTTTCTTTCATTTTTTCCCCCGTGTGTGTGCTAGTGCTAGTGTTTGTGTAAACGTGAAATAACAACAACCAACAACAACAAGAAGAACAACAACAAGCGGCAGAGAAGAAGAAATCTATTACAAAAGAAGGTAGATTGCGGTGACCTTAATGGCTTGAAAATATATTAGCCACAAAGTCAAAAATCGAATATCGGTGCGTTGGTGTACGTTGGAGTTGTGTTGGTGTAGCGTTGGAATTATTTTTAAGAGTTTTATTGGTGAATCGCGACTATCAGCTGCGCGCGCGCGCGCACTTCTATATGTATTTGTATATATATTTGGTTCCCTCCCGATTTATTCGTGCAGCGTGATCGAAACATGAGAACCTGCCACTGCCGCTTTTCTGTTGGCTTAGGAAAAATATTCGATTCACAAAATTCCCACTGCGACCGCTTGACATCCCCCTAAAATCTGCTTAGCCAACATTAACGCTCGCACAGCAACACTATATACTCACAAACACCACACACACCCTATACACACCATAAACATCACACACAGTCACACCGACACACAATCAATGAGGCAAGACAAAAAAAAATTAACATATTAATGAATTTCCAGTTTCTTTTTTCGGTTTATTTAATTTTTATTTTGTGTTTTGTATCAGAAAACGAATGAAACAACAACAAAATACAAGCCAGAACGTGAGCGTTAAATCTACCGACTTTGGAATACCTAATGAACAAAAAATAGGGAAATTAAGATCATATAGAAATAATTTTCTTAATTTGGCATGATTTATTGAGAAAATGAAGTCCGATGGAGCAAATAAATATAATTAATAATATATAATAATACAATAATAAATATATTACTCCAACACGTTCAAAACTTCTCCAACGCAACTCCAACACTACTCCAACGCAAACCATAATGCCTTTGATTTTTGTCTATTATTTAATATTTATAGAGGTATACATTTTAAACTTTAAATATTGTGTTTGAAGGATCTTCGAGGAGATCTTAGAAGTTTTGACATGCCCTCAGGGGTTGTATATTTAGATTTTAGCTCATTAAAAAGGTTAAATAAAGTTGTTGATATGGTTTTTCAGGGTAGAAATATTTATTTTCAAGTAAACAATTATAATAATCATTAGGTTGTAGTTAAGCTCAACTATAAAATAATCTCTTCTTCTGTTAAACTAATTGTTTTTCCTGTATTTTCTGTGCATCTTTCAACGGTTTATGGAGGTGACTTGTCGTGTCTATAACACATAGCTTTTAATTTCCAAAAAAATGCAATTTAAATAGACTGGGATGCTGGCCTCCACCTGAGATCAGGTGCCAATTTTATGGCCTGCACTTTATGGTCCGGTCCGGTCCACCCTTGAACCCGTTGGGGGTACATATAGCACGGGGCAGCATCTTGATATAAAGAGGAGGATAATAATAATAAAAGTAAATATAAATACAAATAGCCAGCATAACAGCAGACATTTTTTGGCAACAAACTTTCAATGATTTACCTGCCAGTTCCGAGTTCCGAATCAATAAAAAGCGTATTTTGGTTTTTTGTTTCTCTCTTTGGTTTTTTCTTCCAATTTTTCGGTTTTATTATGTTTTCGGTAGTGTTTTTTGTGTTGTTTTCTATTTCATTTTTTTCGTCTGTGTTGCTCTCAAGGTTTTCTTTGCTATTGCCGATGATTTTTCGTCGTTTTCTGACTTATTATTATTTTTTTTCGCTGCTTGTGTTGGGCTGTTACTTTGACCATTTGTGTGTTGTTGTTGTTGCTGTTGCTGTTTTTGTTTTATGTTTGATAATTAATTTCAGCGTCGCATGTCTCACACGAAAAGAAAAATAACAAAAAAAAAAGAGAAGAAAAGAAAGATTGTTGCCAAAGCGGCGATGATGTTGATGTTGGCATTTCAATTGCGTCGCCGCAGAATGTTTCGAATGTTGTGTTAATTGTGTACGCACACTGCTGCACGGCATTATATATATTATATAGTATAATATTTTAATAATCGCTTGCCCGAGTGTGCGAGTTTATTATTCCTTATTTTGCTTTTGTCTTTTTTTTTGTAATGAATAGAAGTATGAAAAATATGTACATATTTCTTCTGTCTGTCCTTTTTTTTTTTTGTTTAATGTTTCATATTTTTATTTGGGCCCGCTTATATACATGTGTGTGTGTGTATTATATATTTTATAATTTGTTGTTCTTGTCGCCTTCACATGAAATTTTTGCTGACGTCGCGTCTGAGAGAGCGTTTTCGTCCGACGCTTCGGGCGAGCGGAGCGGCAGACAGAGAAAGAGAGCGAGCCGAAAGCTCTCGTCGCTAAGAGAGGGGGTTCCGGGGGAGCTGGGAGCTGGGAGCTGGGAGCCGGGAGGGGGGGCCTGAAAGCTGCGGGAAAAAGGAAAGCCGAACTTGTACCGAAAGCGGCAAATTGATAAGCCAGCCTAGACAACAATAAACGAAATAAAACAGATTGCAAATCGCTGACTGAACTGAAAAACTGAAAACTGATGCCAAGAAAATGTATATAGATAACTGTGTGAATATGTGTGTGCATATATTTAAATATGCACATTTTGTCTTGTCTGTTTTTATGTTTTTATTTTTGATTTTCTAACAATTATTTACAAGTTATGGTGGAAAGTTTCTTTAGAAAGGCAAAAGGAAGCTTGTCTTGAAATGAAGAGTAAATTCAATAAATACACTTCAAATAATACAAAAAGTATTTTTAGGCACATTTTTTTCCAACAAAAATCTATAATATAATATTGAAAAATTTTTAAATTATTTCTAAGCAAGATTTGCATTACAAAAATCTCTAAAAAAATCAAATATCTTATGAAAATATTTTGTTTATGCCAATAATAAATTTATTCATATAAAAAAATATCCAATCTAATGGTAGAAAAATTCAAATAGCGTTTACTGTTATAAAAAGATTAGAACTTCTTATAAAAACCTTAAATTAAATAATTTTTCACCTTGATTACATTTATAAAAGATTTCCGAGAAGAAAATTTATATTCTTATTTAAATTGAAATCTCTTGAATTTTAATTCCCGTTCTCTTTAACACAACATTTTTTATTCCTTTACATATTTTTAATAAACTAGAACCAAGTTTATATATTTTTTTAATAATTAAAAACCACAACTAAACCGCATCTTTATTGAATAAATTCCTAAAAATATTTTTCTTTCTCGTTCTCTCTCGTTCGCTCATCTCTCTTATTGAAAAATCAATTAAAAATGAGCAAAATATAACCAAATATGCACGCCATAAATGTTGTAATATCGTTAACTATATCGGAGAGGGAGCAGAAATAATTGTTGTAAACAGGAAACAGCTTAGTGAACTGCTTCGCTGGCGGCATGCAAGCCGATCGGGCCATAAATTAAGGGCAATCAAATCGATCCAACGATCCGCCAAAAAAAAAATGTGGACTGCCAAAACACAAGTTTATCGATAAATCGAATCTTAATTGGAGGCGAATTTAGCATGCCTGATTGGAGATCGCATGGCCAGGGGTACGAAGAGATGGCTTGACGCCATCTTAGGCTGCTATGCTAATTAAATCAATTCCGTTTAGATCAGCGACACTCTGGTCTCCCCGGCTCACTGGGCGTATGCGCAATCTTTTGTGGCAAAGCACCACGCATACGCCCTGTTGTCCCACAAGAAAGGCATACACTGGACTTGGGTCACTTTTTTGTTTTTTCAAAATGGAATATTGCTGGAATTTAGTATTTATATTATTTATTGCTTGTTTTAACAATTTTTCTTGTATGTTATTGTGGCTTGTTTTGCCTTTAAACAATTTTCACTGGCTTCCCTAATGGGATTTTTTCCATGTTTTTATTTTTTATTTAATTCCTAATGTTATTGTTTAGCTATTATTTTTTTTAACTATTTAAAAAAATAAAAAAAATTTTAAAATTTAAAAAATTTAAAATATTTTATAATAACTCAGAGAAATTTCCCAAATAAGTCAAATTATCTTGTTTTTAACTCTCTTTAGTTTTATTTTGCATCTTTAATGTAAACTTTATGTTTTTATTTTAGTTTTGCACTTTGTTTTCCATATATTATATGATTATTATAGGTATTACCTATGTTATGGAATGTTATGCAAAGTGCACTCGGAAATCTCTGTAGAACGTGCTCCATCGACCACGTTCTTCCCACCCCTTCTCGTCTCCGCTTAGTTCTCTTCTCTCCACTCGGCTTCCCCCGATTCTTCTTCTCTTTTTCTCTCTCTCGCTCTAATGAACTCACTCTTGTGCTCTCTCTCTCTCCCTCACTGGCTCAGCTATTTTTGGTTTTTGCGACAACTTTTTTGCCAGCCACCACCTGATGTCGCTGTCGACGTCTCTGTCGCCGTCGCCGTTGCTGTCCGCGTCGCAGCTGGCAGTCGGCATTAGGCCAGGTCGAGGCGGCAGAGCGAGCAGCTGAGGCAGCGACGGCGACCGAGACTCGGCTTGGGGGAGAGAAGATGCAGCTAGCGGCGAGAAGAAAGGAAGAGCAGGGGATTGTATGTGTGTGTGTGGGTGTGTGTGCCTGTGATTTTTGCTGTTTGTTTGTTTGTTGGTTGGTTATTGGCTTTGTTTGTTATTTTTTGGTGTTTGATAAAGGCGCGAAATTTGTTTAAATGTTTTTTAAATATATAAAAGACGAGCACAGTTAGGTTTTAGCAAGAAAAATCTTAAAAATATCAATTAAAAATTATAAAGTTTTTTTAAGGTTCTTTTAACGAAAGAATGTAAATTGGAATCACTCAGAAAAATTAACCAAAATGTCTAAAATCGAAAAACAGTAGATTGGTGTATGTTGGAATTGTGTTGGAGTAATGTTGGAGTAATGTTAAAATAAATTATCACAAAATAGTATACTTATTAAAGTAGAATAAAATTGATCGCGAAAAGTAATACTCAAAATAAACTTGACAAATTTTAAAAACTTATATTTTACTGCATTAAATTAAGTAAACTGTGAAGTGTACCTTTTCCGCTACTAAATCGGGTTTTCTACATGTGTTTGCCGGTGACGCTTAAACCTTTTTGCTTTTGCTTTTGTGTAACTGCATACCTTAGAACAGGTGTCGGGTTCAATTCAATGAATGTGAAAATGTAGAAACACTTAAAGACTTAAAAAGATATACATTTTAATGATTTGAAGAGAGCAGACGAGGGTTCAGATTACGAATGGAATATGATTACAACGACAATGGAATAGCGAATCATTAAAGAAACACAAAAGGGGCTTCATTTACAATTTTCCAGCCTCTTTCTATATTTGTTCTATTTTCTTGTTTTGGCTGTGAAGTGATCTTTTTTTAATGATCTATTAGCTGGCATTCCTTGGTTTTTTTTATGTTACTCTATTTATAAATGATCGCTGTACATCGGTGGCGTATACGTAATATTGCGTATACGCCCCATAGTTCAAGCCTAATCTAACCTGAGAGGCGATAGAGAGCGCGCTCTCCGTTCGATGTAACTTTAACTATTGCAAATGTAAACAAACCGCGAGCTCTAGGGGGGGGTAAGGGGGGGGTTGGGGGTGGTTCACGTCAAACGTCAAAGCAAATTATATAATTTATTTATTTTGTTACCGCGCGGTGCTCTCGTTCGCGTTCTCTCATTCTCTTTCTCTTCCTCTCTCTCTCACGCCTCCTCTAGGGTTCGTTGTCGTTGTTGTCTGGCAAATAGCTTTTTGCCTCTTTGCTCGCCAATTTTTGTGCTGTTCTCATTTTTCTCCCCCCCCTCAAGCACTTGAATTTATTTTTGTTTCTTTTTTTCGGGTCTTGCCTTCTTTTTTGTTTTCTTTTTTTTTGCCTTTTCTACGTCGTCGCGTCTGAAATGCAAATAAAGCGAGTGCAAAAAATATAAAAAATAATACAAATAAAAAAAAAGAGCGGAGAAAAGGTTCTTTATATTACATTTAAATTTTTTTTGTTACTGCCGCTGTGTGTGTGTCATTTTTGCAATTACGACCTGCTGCCGGGTGATTGACCCACAAGCCCCAGGCTCGCGGCCCGAGATCCCCAGATCCAGATCCAGAACTAGCAGTGGCTATGGAAGGGTGGCTGGGTGTCTGGGTGGCTGTCTGGTTGGGTGGTGGTGCCTGTGTCAGCCGCAAACGCAAACAAAAGGCCTTCGAAAAATGTTGTCAAAGATTTTCGCAGTGCGTGCCAAGTCCCCGAAAAGCGAGACAAACAAAAGGGCCAGCAAGGCACAGGGGAAATCCCATAAAAAGAAAATTAAGAACACAAATATAAACATAATAAATATAAATTATAAATTCTAACAAAATTAAAGTCAAATAAACATTTATAAACATTTTAAACTCATTAAGAGCTCACTTTATATTTATAATAATAAAATGAATACTTTAATACAAAATAAATTAAAAGTTATATATTTATGTTTAAAAAGTATTAGCGACTTGTTATTTAAATTATAGATTAGGTGCGAAAACAGGTTAACCACTTGAAGGTCAACAACAATAATAATATTTATTGAACTTCACAACAAATAAAAATGTTGTTTTATCGACATTAATCGTTGGCAAATTATTTATATTACATTTCAACCAATACTCACTGTAGTCCCCTGGCCTGGAGAGTGCGTGTGCACACTCCCTCCTACGCATAAATGTCCTTGCTTCATGGGAAATTTCGATACAAATACCAGAGCGTCTGTGTCTGTGTCTGTGTCCCTGCTAGGAGCACCGAACAGGGAAAAGTGGGGGTTCGCAGTCGCCAAGAAGTTTATCTTCTTATATGTATATATTTGATTTGGACTGCCAAGCAACACTTGAGTTTAATGCGCACAAATAAATATATATAGTATATGTTATATATATTATATACACACACTCTTGGTGGAGGGGAAATGGTAGTTGGGGGAACCTGAAACTTACTAAAAATCTTTAATAGTGTAAAATGGGGAAAGAAAAGTTCGATATAATAGGATGTAAATGTTGCCCTTTATATAAAAAAATATATATTACAAAAATATATTACTTTTAAAGTAAAATATATATTTTATAGGAAATATTCATTTTCAGTATCGATTTATCGGAAATCGTACATTTAGAATATCGAAATATATCAATATTTTCTGCCTTCCCTAGTTAAAGTCTCTGAAAAAGATCAGGGAACTCTAGCTGAAATTATATTCAATGCTTAGCTTTAATTGTTAAAAAATCCCTTAAAATCTATTGAAAACTGGAACAAATAAACAAAATAATAAATCGATTAAAACATGCTAAAAATATTTAATAGTGTAAAAAGGGGAAAGAAAAGTTCGATATGATAGGATGTAAATGTTGCTTTTTATATAAAAAAAATATATTACAAAAATATATTACTTTTAAAGTAAACTATAGATATTATAGAAAATATTCATTTTTAGTATCGATTTATTTATCGAAAATCATGCATTTAGAATATCGAAATATATCAATATTTTCTGCCTTCCCTAGTTAAAGTCTCCCAAAAAGAGATCATGGAACTCGAGCTAAAATTATTTCCAATGCTTAGCTTTAATTGTTAAAAAAATACCTTAAAATCCATTGAAAACTGGAACAAATAAAAAAAAAAACAAAAAATCGATTAAAACATGCTCGGCACTGGCGACTTGAACTCGGGTTCAATAATTCCCTTAATTTGCAACCCACCGAAACCCCGAATTCCACCCCGATGGGTGCTAAATTTTGGGTCGGCTTTAACCGGTTTATATATCTATACTATACACTTTATTGTTGTGTATATATTTCCACAAAGGCAACGAGATAACAAAAAGTTTGAAACAAAAAGAATTTACGAAGCATTTAGCAGCTGCAGAGAGCAACAAAGGCAACAGGTGACAGCACAGATCCGATCGACGACTTGCGACTGGCTAGCGTAGTGGGAAATAAAAAATTCAAATATATAAATTAAAGTATTCATTTAATTAGCAGGGAAAAAACAAACCGCAAGCAGCAACAACAACATTACATTCTGAATAGAGCCATAAAGACGAGACGAATCAAAGTGCAAAATAAAAACGCAGACCTAGCCGAAGTTCTAAATACACTTTACCTGACATATATTTTAAAGTAAAGTAGTTTCTTATTGTGTGTTTTCAAGTTTAAAATATACCATTTCTGTACTTGCAAAATATATATTTTATTGTTTATTAAATAGCAATGGTTAAGGCTCTATAGATTCAGCAGCAACAAATAGTATTCAAAACTGCTGATAGTTTATACATAAAAAAACCCAACCGACAACCAAATAAAACCTTGAAAAACGTAATTTAAAAGTAATTAAGAATTCTATTTGGAAAATGTTTAACATTCGGGTGAATTAACAACAACAACAGAAATGAAACCTTTACAAACAGCGCTTAGGTTTTTTTAGTGGACGCGTGTGAATGGGCTAGAATAATAATAATAAAAAAAAATAGAAACAAACAAAATGAGGTTTTTTCATAGCTCCTCTTTTACTCATTCGTATTCTTGTTTCTCTTCCCTCTATTCTTTAGCAACAAACAAAAAAAGAAAAACACTGAACACTTGCTGGAAGCTGAATAAAAATTGGAACAACAATAACAACAACAACCAAACAAACAGAAGTGAAACAAGAAACAACAACAAAATACCTCCAGCTGTACAAATATTGATTGATATTGAGAAACACATATAAAGCATATATATATATACCAAAATATAATTAAAGGTGAAACAAAAAAAAAAAAGATGAATGCGAGAATGTAACAATGTAATCAATTATCCGCCTCTTCCCCGTCCAACAATAAACAAGGAAAACTAAAAGCTGAAAACCCTTGGAAAGATGCTTGAAAAAATACTACCGTCGCTTTTCAGCGAAAGTGTGACTATTAAAATACCAGAAAAATACCAAGTGAACTGAGTTCAGAAATATACCGTAATACAATTGAAAATCCCGCTTTATTTTGTTTTGTTTTTTTTTTTTACAACTTGTTTTCCTGAAAACACTCAAATGCAAAAGCTAAGTACAAAGAACCACAAAGAAGAAACGGAACGATAACGATAACAAAGTGAAATGCAAACTGCATAAGCTAATATCAACAACAACAACAACAACAACAACAACAGCGCTGCACAACAAAGTAATACAAAATATATAATTTCCCAATCCAACAAAAAGAAAAAACAACCGCATCCTCCGCCCCCAGCAGCAGACAGCAAGAGAGATCGAGTGAGGGGGAGAGCAGGCAAACCAAACAAACGCCATCGAAGCGGTGGGAGTGAGAGGGCGTGGGAGAGCCACAGACACAGAGACAGACGCAGCCACAGAGCCAAGGGCAAGCTTGCAGAGAAAGAGTGTGAGTGCGAGTGCGAGAGGCCGGGCAGCTGAGGAGAGAGAGCGCGAGCGAAAAGCTTCATGCAGAAAAACAAGAAACAGCACAAAACATGTAAGTGAAATTGATTTTTTCCTTTGCCTTTTGAGCTCCCTCCTTTCATTTGATTGTTATTATTGCTGTTATTGTTATTGCCAACATTAGACGTAAATATTTCATGATTGATTTATGCGGGCCCAGGGAAAGTTAACGGTATTGCAGCGAGCGTTGGCAACCCAGGCGCAAATGTGATAATCTCTCGTGTTCAGTCTGAAAGATTAGTAAATGTTTAAGGCAAATTAGACAGATATGCTAGATAACGCTAAGAAATTCTACAATGCTCTTCCTTTTGTTTATGATATTTAAATTATATTAATTAATTGTACAGTAAACATGTTCAGGTTGCCAGAAGTGACAACCCTTTAATCACAGAACATAATTCCTTTTAAAAAGATTCAAATTCTAAAACATAAAAAAAAAAATTTAAAAACCTTTTTAATAAGTTTTATTGTTATAAAAAAAAAAGGTTTCTCCAAATTTTAGAAATTCAAAAAAAAACACATAAAAGGATCATAAAATCTCGAGAAATTTCACCAAAACATTTCAAAACCCTTTTGCTAAAAATAGACCAATCTAATCTTATCAAATCTAGGTAATCTCTGAGCAGATTACCACCCAAAGTTATAAACTTTGCCAGCTCACAAAGCAATGCAATCGCGCCTGCATTATCATTGCTCTTCCATCGGGTGAATAATAGTTTTCTATCGTTTTTGTAAACCCCTAAAAAAGTGAGTCACAATGCAACATTGTTGGATTACAAATAGATTAGTTCGGGAGTTGTATAATATGATAAGAACCTATTGAGGGCCTTCGATAACCATTGATAAATGCAGTACTAGCTATTTTAGGACTATGTAAAATTGGGAGAAGGTATTGAACTGTTTATATTTTAAGCCCATCAATCGATATTTCCTTTAATGTCAGTTAGAGATGTAAGAGAAGCGATAGCTTATCGATTAAATGTCGATTACTTATCAAAGATCAATCGTAGCTTCACTTTATTCGTTTAATTTCAGCTTAGACATTTTCTTTAATGTTAAATTGTTCTATTTTTTTCGGTGTAGCTTTGGAAACTAGTTTCCAGGCAAACGGGAACTATATATCCATTTTAAACAGCCAGAGATCAGAACAGAAATTGACCCTAGCCATTGGATATGCACATTTCAAATAATCCCCGCCCTGCCTCTAGGTCAGGTAATGGTAATTGCCGGTGGGGCCAGGGAATTAACTGTCAAAGCTTGACCCCAACAGGCTCTGGTATCGTCTAATCAGCTCAGCGATATCTACACACACACACACACACACACACATGGTGTGTGTTGTTTTGTTGTGTTTTGCGGTGTTTGTTGGCTGCAAAAGCAGTCGAGAAGAGCAAACACAAGCGACGGTTTTGGGGCGGGCGGCTTATCAAAGGCAATATTCATGTTGAATATCTGTACGAAGATTATAATTCGGGCCATATAGATGTGGACCCTCAGACGTGCGTACTCGCTCACGATTATATCTAAATTTATATGGCCAAGTCGGGAGGAGGGAGCCAAAAACAGTGTCGTTTTTAGGGTACAAGTCTTGGGTCTTGGCAACTTTGGCAACTTTATCGATTTGTGGCCCGAATTTCCAGTTGGAGCTCAGTTAGCTTTGGACTCAAAGGTGGAGGTCGTGTGCCGAAATATTCAGACCGGAGATAAGCAAGAATGATATTTGAGAAAAACCAGAGATAAGCTTGGCTACAGGATAACAATGAAATTATATTTAAGGATATCCCTGAAATGTGAAAGATAATATAAATATATAGAAACTGTATTTAAGGATCTACTTAAAATATATAAATAATATTTAAATTAATTTAAATAAAATACTTGGAATAGGGTGTTAGTCCGCCAGCCACTTGTCGCTGTTTTCCCAGCGCGCTCTCTCTCTCTCTCTCTGCTCGCTCTGTCGCGCTTCCACCGCGTTGCGTATACGCCCCATTGCACCGACAGCGACGACGTCTGTCTGGCAATTGACATGCTCTCTGCCCCACCACCTGTGCGTGTGTGTGTGTGTGTGTGTTTACCTGGCACTCGAAAACAATTACAAAACAAAGTTGGAAAGGCGGAAAAAAAAGTGCAGCGGCAGCAATAGCAAAATAAACTAATAAAAGGCGAAGAAGAGCAAATATTACAGCAGCAAAAGTCGATGATAACAACTAAAAACAATGAAGGAAAAGTAAATAAATAACGTTTGAATTGCATGTTACTTACTTGCCCGTCAAGTGCCCCCCTTCCTGGTCGCCTTTAATCAGATAATTATATTATCAAGGGGGTCACATTTTTAAGGTGAAGTGCTGAATTTATATCTTTATTGTTTATAAAAATAGAATATGAGGGTTAAATGTATTTTTTAGGCAGGATAGTGTGAAGGGAACTAGGGCTTTAAATTATATATTTTTCATTACCAAATAAAACGATAAAAAAAAAGAAATAGAACAGAAATTTTTTATGGGACTAATTTTAAAAAAATAAATAAATTTATATTAGTATATTAACTCCCGTTTTCTTTTTTAATTAAATTTGTATTTTAAACAAGACGTTTTTTGTCTTAAAAATAAAATTCTTAAAATATGTAGCAGATATTTCAACTATAATCATGATAAATTAATAATTTCTTGAGGAATAATCATGAAAAATTCTCAAAATAATATTTCAAAGTTTTGCAATTTTTAATTTGTATATTCCCTTTTTTAATTGTCAAATGCAAACCAATTAAATTGTTTTTGTCATAAAAAGTCAGCAAGAAAAAAAGAGTAAAGTGAAATTAATTAATTTTTAATAAACAAAAATATGCCTCTTCTGGGGTAATTTTGCAGCTCCTAAAAATAAAACAAATATTTAATGAAACTAATTAAGGATTTTTAAGATATTTCTCAAATTGTTCTCAAGAGAAACGAAGAGAGAATAAATAGAAGCAGAAGAAGGCTGATGATCGAGTTCGAGGGCAAAAAATACGAAATTTATGACTAGAAATATGTACGACAAAGGAAAACGGAGAGAAGTAAATATAGTTCAAAGATCTGCCCTGAATAGACGGCTATATATGTGCGGCATCTGATCCGCGTGTGTGCGTGTGCGTAGTGCGGGTATTATTTATAGGCGGCACTTGGACAAGATTCGCATATAAATAACGCACGGCGAGTATCTTGGGTCTGTTCTTTGACTTTCGCGGCTGTCATTCAACCAAACCGAACCAAAACGATCCCCCTGCCACCCCGACCGACCTCCGCCCATGAGTCATGAGCGTTTTACGAGTTCGATCGTAAAAAAAAATAAATAGCAAGTCCCAGAGGAACGTCGAGTCCAATTGCGCCCATGTTTATTTTTTATATTTCACTATTTAATTCCATTCTCTTTTCAAGATATTTTTCAAACAAAAATAGTTTTTTTTTTAACAAGAAAATTAGGTAAAGATAAAAGTAGTAAATCTACAAAATATGAATAAAAATGGTTGATTATTTAAAGGAAATTTTAAAGTAAAATTTTGGAGGGTTGATGAAAATATAAAGGAAATATTTAGGAAGCTTTTTTACATTGTAAACATAGCAGAAAACTTGTCAAATTTTATTAAGTTCTTATATTGTTAAGAGTTATCATCAGGCGAATCGATTTAGACTTGTTTTTATATAGATTTTCAGATTTTATATAGATTTTTCATATATTCTTAAGAGTTATAATCAGGCGAATCGATTTAGACTTGTTTTTATATAGATTTTCAGATTTTATATAGATTATTCATATATTCTTAAGAGTTATAATCAGGCGAATCGATTTAGACACGATTTTAAGTATACTTTCTTAATAATTTATAAAGGCAAAGGATTTATATTTTATTTAAGCGATCACTCTCACTATATCCCCTCTATATATATATACTACTCATTCCAGCTAGAGAACATGGAGGGTGCGAGTCGCAGCAGGAACGCCGCAGCAGCCGCAGCAGCCGCCTCCGCGGGCCACAGCCAGCAAGGAGGACGCCCCAGCCAGGACCGCGTTGAGCAGGACCTCAAGCAAGACATTCCCTACTTTGACGAACCGCCGGCGGCGATCAGTGCCGGCGATCTGCTCGTGCTCGGCAAGAGCGAGTGCAGCCTGGACGACCTGGCCTGGGATCCCGCCGATCTGGATGCGGATCAGGAGCAGGACCAGGACCAGGACCAAGATCAAGATCAAGATCAAGATCAAGATCAAGACCAGGGGCAGGAGGATAACTATCCGGATGAGAACGAGAGCTCGGTGCTTGGCAGCGACTATGCGCCGAGTGGCAGCGGGAGTGCCGCCAACAGCTTCTATCAGTCGCCAACGCCCTCCGCCGCCTCGGGCTCGGGCTGCGACCTGATGCTCCGGCCGCCCTCCAGCTCCATGTATCACTTTAACTACCGATCGCCGGCGAGTCCCCTGGCCATGCCAGGCAGCGGCGCTCCAGGAGGAGGTGGAGGAGGAGGTGGAACTGTTGGATCCGCATCCGGACGCCTGCATCCGTATGCACATTCCGCTGGGCACGGCACGCCGCCTAGCTTCTATCCCAACATGTGGTACCCGAATGCACCCTACGGCGCCTCTGGCTCTGGAGGAGCTTCAAGCAATGGCAGCGGTTCAACGGTACCCGGTGGCAGGTACATGACCTATGGCGGACCCAGTACCGGTCCCAGTCCCGGTCCAAGCTATCCGGCCCACCTGCATCACCCGGCGCATGCTTTGCACCATCCGTACCAGCAGCCACATCCCCACGGGCATCCGCATACGCATCCGCATTCGCATCCGCACCACGCCCAGCATCCGCACCACCAGCATCCGCACGAGACCATGATGGAGATGTTTCAGCTCTCGAATAGGTGAGTCCTTCTTTGGAATTCTTAACTAAAAGAGGAAAATACGTAAATATTTGGTGAGAAAAACGATTTAATCTTGTTTTTTAAAACTAAAATATAATAAAATTAAATTAATTAAAGTAAAATAATTATAAATATGGGGAAACTTTGATTAAATATCGTTAATTTTGAAGTACCCAAATTTGTTATTATTGAACAATATTGCATTTAACTTTATATTTCTAAAAACATTTGAGAAATGTAACTCCATAAATAGATTATCGATTTATATACCAATTTTCAAAATAAATTCTATACTAAATCGATAATTAATCAACTCAAAATGTATATAGTGTTGGGTAACGCAAATTAAAGCAGTTAGTAGTGATTAACACTGAACTGCCTCTGCATTTGGTGAGAAAAATGATTTAATTTTGTTTTTTAAAACTAAAATATAATAAAATTAAGTTAATTAAATTAATATAATTATAAATGTTAGAAAACTTTGATTAAATTTGATAACTTTAACAAAAATCTATAAGCTAAAGCTATATTTTTGGGAAAATTCCCCTGCTGTCCGTCTGCCTCTAATGGCTCATCTCTCTGTTAGCACGGAAATGGAAATACTAGAGCTCTGGGGGGGCGGGGGAGCACATTCTCCCACATTTTTCCGCGAAATGTGAAACCCGAGAGCAACGGCACATGGAATGAATGAATGGATCGCCCGTGGTGCTAAATGGCGGCCACATCCACGTCCATGGGTGGCCAATTGAACGCCATTCAATGGCTGATGAGTTGAGATGCAAAGGCTGATCCCGCATCCCGCCGGGCGTCTGGCCTGATTGGAGATTGCCTGTCGCTCCTCTCGCTCCCAATTAGCCTGGCTCCTTGCGGTTCCCAACTAAACCTGATTAGCCAGTTATATATATCTGACTTGGGCTCTTTGTTTGGATTTATTTTTGGTCTTGGACGACGCGACGCCCCCGACGCGGTTCCAATTCATTCATTCATTCATTCTGCGGAATCGCCATCCAATTTTCTCTCCAGCAAAGGAAGCCGCTGGAGAGCTGCACACGACGACGTTCGCCGCCCCTCTAATCGGTGGCCAATCAGGGCCTGCACCCCACCCACCGGCCCCTTTCCCCTTTCCCGGCCAAGAAGCACCGCGGAGCGTTGGAAGAAGCACCAACAATTTGCTTCCTTATTTACTTTGGCCTTTGCTTTTGCCGTTGCTGTACCGTTACAATCGGCCATATATAATCCAATGCGTTTCGATACGTCATTAGCGGCGGTTCCAAGGTCGACCTGCATCCGTTGGGTGTCGATGATGGGGCTGTGGTGGGGATGGGGGTGGTGTTGGTGCAGTTATCGATACGCGCGCTCTTTACAATGTAAGCTCCGCTGACAGCAGATACACCAAAAGAGAGAGGGAGAGAGAGAGAGAGAGATGGTGAGGGAGAGCCGGCAGAGAAAGAGAGAGCGGGGGCCAATGCACTGTGAGAAAACCCAACAGGATAATAGAAAATACACAGAAACAAATATCAGGCATTATTCTTATGAAGTTCGCTAAGCTAGGAAAGTTTATCGAGAGGAAAAGTTCGATATCTCGTTGATTTTATATCGAAAATATCGTTAACTTTGATGTATCGAAATTTGTTAATATTTAACAATATTGCATTTAACTTTATATTTCTTAAAACATTCAAGAAATGTAACTCCATAAATAGAATATCGATTTATATAACACCAACTTTCACATCGATAATTAATTAAAAGCTTAAGTGTTGGGTAACGCAAATGAAAGCAGTTGGCAGTGATAAAAACAGAACTGCCTCTGCAAATCTCGAAGGGTGTGTAGCTTGTTTTTCCCATTTAGCTGCGAATGCAACAAGTTGAGTGCACAGATAGCAAATACACTTGGAATTGGCGTAAAAAACGAAACGAAAACAAAATAACAAAAAAACCGTTAACGTTAACGCTTTGAGTGGGGGCCAAAAGCAGCAACAAATAGTCTTAACAATTGCTACGACAACAATGTGACATCAAGTGCAAGGGTGCAGTGCACTCGCTTGACTCAATCAAGGGCAACCAAATGGCAGCGAAAAAATCACACGAAGAACATCTATATAGTGAACACTTGAATACTCTATACTCCATAAATAGTCAACGTTTTTAATTAGCAACTTCATTCAAGTTCTTCTTAAGCATATCAACTCAGTTGCTGTTGTATTTTTGGAAAATCTTGCTTTGGATTAAGTCATTAAAGCTATTTAGGGCTAGTTTTTAATTACCAAATAATAAGCTTAATTTCCGGGGAATTTTGGCAATAAAACTTGGGTTTATGGCCATTTTTAAATGCTTGGTTTTATATGTTCCCTATTGCGTGGGCTATTTTTAAACCTGCAAATGTATTAATAAGCAGAAATACAGCCGGGTTTGTATTTCAGCGTAAAATATACACTCGAAGCTTATATTCTTTTAAATGTTTTTTTAATTATTCGTTGACTCAGGTTAGTTTTTGATTTAAAATTCTGTTTTTTTACCTTCAGCATTGTTGCCAAATTTCTAGTTTAGTCTCAATCCTTGACCACAAAGCATACAATGTTGCCAAACTTCCCAGGAATAATTTTCTCGAATGCGCACACGCTCCTCTTGTTGTGCACTTAACGAAAAAATATATAACCTTTAATGCTTAAAAAAAAGGAAATCAATGTGGCCAGGCTTAAATAATAGGCAGTTGCAACTATGTGACCAGATATGAATAAAAAGCTAAATGAAAACCTAATCGTAATGTATAGGAAAATCATTCGGAAATTAACAACTATGTTTTTTTCATTTGGTTGCTTAATTTATTTTGTTTCTTTTATATTTGCTGCATATATAAAAAAAAATAGTGTGCCCAGTTTCATATTATTTTGTCCTGCAATTGTCACACAAACTATTTTTTCCCCCGTGCACCTTCTTTGGTGTTTGTGACCAATGCCTGCATTTGTTTACTCGAACTGTTGCGCACGTTCCTGCTTTTTTTTTTTCATTTTGTTTTTCCTATTTTCTTCAGTTTTTTTTTTGCTGTTTACATTGCCTTTGCCATTGCAATTGCAATTGCTCCTGCACTTCGTTTCGCACTTGCCTTGTCTGTGTGTGAGTGAGCGAGTGAGTGTGTATTTTGCGAACTTGTTTTGCAATTGCGTTTTAAAATAAATTACATCAGTGACCGGTGGCTAGGCAAGGGTTAAGAACAGACAGGGGGCTGGGGTGGGGTCTATGTGTATGTGCGAAAACAACAATGTGGCAGCAGTGGTAGCCATTGCTAATCGAACCCAGCAGCGATCTCCCATTTCCGTATAAATTACTCATCGAAGAGTATACATTCCAGATAAAGTATACACTTTAGTGGGACCAGGTTTAAATGGAAAGCAGTTGTGGCTATGTGACCAGGTTGGAAAAGAAGGCATTTGTAACTTAAAAAAATATTTACTCGAAATTTTAAATGTATTCAATATTACCTTGTTGTTTTTAATGTTAATAAAAAATATATTTTTAGTATTTAATATTCCTTCGAAATAATTTGAAATTAAAATTGAAATATTATTTTAATTTGACGCGAAACCACTTCTCTCCATGTCAAACAATGAATGCAGGGAACAGCTTTCAAGATCGACGTGATCATTGCACTTAAATCGCACCATCCGTCCATCTTTCCCCGGAATCGAAACCCTCCCCTGAATGGAGCTGATAATTATTGGCAGTACTCAGACTTATTTCTTGACATAGTCTAGCCGCACTATGCAATACTTACGAGACTACGTAACAGCGCATATATATGTTTATAGAGTTTTGCATTCGTACTTAACTGCATATAGGACCAAAGCTATACGGTTATTGGTGGGGTGTGCATATGGGGAATACGGGAAGTGGACAAACGGAGGCGCCGGACGTTAAGTGCAGGCAACAAAGTCGTGAACAGATAACCGGGATTGTTCCAGAAAAGTGACATTGTAAGGGGTGCGGGAGTAGTAGCAGAAATTCACGAGACATATATTATATATTCAAGAATTAATTAAAAATATAATAAGGAAAAATAAATGTATATTAAGGGGTTCTACAAATTATTTATTTTAAACTAAAAACCTCCTACACAACCCTCTTGAAACTGATGCCTACAATATATCTCATAGTTTGTGCTAATTAATTTCCATTCCAACTTAGTTGTGTTTTTTCTTGTAAACAACAATTAGCATACGGCTTATAAAAAGCGATTGGCTAATCTCAACCTGCAGGGGCTTTGTCACCTTCCTACCTCAATCAGCAACCGCTTGTCGTATATCTGAGAAATTTATACTAGCTACTTGTCCGGTGTGCATTGCAGTCGTATACCTCGTATTATCGTCATTAATCTGAGTTATTTGAGAGAGAGCTAAGGGTTCCAAGGTTCGCCTAAAAATATAAATGCGCAATGAGACATTATTTAAGTCGATTTAATTAATTTTTTTTTTATAAAAATAACACGTGTTGGAATGCTGTTGAATTTCTTAAATTATAATTGGTGTAAATGCCCAAAAGTATGCTATAATATTTTTTATTTAGAAGAAATATCTTGTGGTCGCCACTTTAAAGGGTTTAAAAATACACTGACATTTTTATTATAATTATTTTAATTGTAATAATAAGATTCTAACTTTTTTTTAGCGGTCGCGAGGCTCGCAATCGAGCGGAGAAAAATCGTCGAGATAAACTGAATGGATCCATCCAGGAGCTGTCCACAATGGTGCCCCATGTGGCGGAATCGCCGCGGCGAGTGGACAAGACAGCGGTGTTGCGTTTTGCCGCCCATGGATTAAGGTTAAAGCATGGTAAGTTTACATTTAAATTAATTTAAATTATGAAACATTTAAATCTTATAACTAACCCTTTATTTCGTGTCCAGCCTTTGGCAAATCCCTGCTCCACCAGCGACCGCAGATCACCGACAAACTGATGACCATTCTGGACAGCTTCTTTCTGGCCCTGACCTGCCATGGCCACATCCTGCTGATCTCGTCCAGCATCGAACAGCATCTGGGCCACTGTCAGACGGACCTCTACGGCCAGAGCATCATGCAGATCACCCATCCCGAGGACCAGAGCATGCTCAAGCAGCAGCTGATACCCACCGAGCTGGAGAACCTCTTCGATGCCCACGGCGACTCGGATGCGGAGGGTGAGCCCCGTCAGCGCAGCAAGTTCGAGGAGGAGTACATCGACCGGAAGTTGCGCGAGGACAAGCGTAGCTTTCGTGTGAGGTAATGGGATCTGAATTGATAAACTCATAAATATATATTTTAATATATATACCGATCTTCAGGTTAGCTCGTGCTGGACCCCGTTCAGAGCCCACCACCTACGAGGTGGTAAAAATCGATGGCTGCTTCCGGCGCAGCGACGAGGCGCCCCGCGGCGTACGCTCCAACACGTTGAGCTCCAGCTTACAGCTGATCCGAAGGACTCGCGGTCGTGACGATGTCATTCCACTGCACACGATCAGCGGCAACGATATTGTAAGCACATAATCTTGGATTATCATATATATATCCAAATATATATCCTCTTCTTCAGATTTTGACAGCATGCGCCCGCATCATCCGTCCGCCGAAGGTCGATCGTCTGATCGATGCCAACACGCTCGAGTACAGGACCCGCCACTTGATAGACGGCAGGATCATTGACTGCGATCAAAGGATCGGCATCGTGGCCGGCTATATGACGGACGAGGTGCGCAACCTCAGTCCGTTCACCTTCATGCACAACGACGACGTGCGCTGGGTGATTGTCGCCCTGCGGCAAAGTGAGTTTGCAAATATATTTACTTAATTAATTAATTTCCAATGAAATTCCCCCCGAAAATCCTTACAGTGTACGACTGCAACAGCTCGTATGGCGAGTCCACTTATCGCCTGTTCACCCGGAACGGCAACATCATCTACCTGCAGTCCAAGGGCTATCTGGAGATCGACAAGGAAACGAACAAGGTGCACTCGTTCGTCTGCGTCAACACTTTGCTGGACGAGGAGGAGGGCAAGCGACGGGTGCAGGAGATGAAGAAGAAGTTCTCGGTGATCATCAACACGCAGATACCGCAGTCCACCGTCGATGTGCCGGCTTCGGAGCATCCGGCTTTGCTTGAGAAGGCTGTGCTGCGACTCATTCAGAATCTGCAAAAGTCTGGGGAAGATGGTGCCCAGGGCCTGGAGGGCGATGAGGACGAGGATAGCGAGGAGGAGGACGACGATGACGAGGCGGATGACGAGGATCCCGATGATGGGGCACGCAGCATCTCCGAGTTTGGGGATCCGTATAGTCAGCAGCAACATCAGCAGCAACATCAGCAGCAACATCAGCAGCAGCAGCATCATCATCACCAGCAGCAGGTCCACCATGGGCGCTCGCAGCACGGCAGCTCATCGGCTGCTCTGTCGCATCATCACGGCCAGGGCAGCTCCAAGACCCCGCCCCTGGCCCTGGTGCCCCCGGAAACCTCCTCCGTCAAGTCCTCGATATCGAAGAGCATCAGTGTGGTGAATGTGACGGCCGCGAAACATTTGCGCGGCATCCATGGCTCGGCAGCCAAGTCACCTACCGCCTCCCTGTCGTCCGGTTGCACATGCAGCGATTCCCGATCCCTCTGCGACTTTTGCCAGGCTCCGCCCACGCCCGATCCCCTGCCGATGATGGGTTCCGGCCTGAAGAGGAGCGCTACGACACTGACGGAGGGCGAGGAAAAGCACTCGGCCAAGCGGCGCTTTATGCCCAGCACTGGTGAGGAATTGGTTGCAGTATTCCTTGACACTTACTTGATACTTGTCCTTCTCATCCTTCAGAAATCGAGCACGTCCTGCACACATCCCTGGATCAGATAGGAAGAACGCTGACGCAGCAGCTCAATGTGGCCAGGAACTTGAGGGAGCAGGGCCAACGTTACGAGTTGCCGCATGCCGACCAGCGCTTTGATGAGATCATGGTAAGTCCCGAAACCCCCGGATCCTTAGGTCCTGAATGCTTTCTAACCAACTTCCCCTTGCCCTTTGCAGCAGGAGCACCAGAAGCAAAGCGAACTGTATGTAAACATCAAGAGCGAGTACGAGGTGCAGTTGCAGAGCAAGGCTGGCGGCGCCCGCAAGTCCCCGGAAGCGGAGTCCCCGCAGCAGGAGACAACGGATCAGGACTAGAGAGCAGGAGAGTTACTGAGAGAGTGAGAGCGAGGTCACCGCTCGACTGAAGAAGGGTTTCATCGATGTGATAACTACTATTGTCCTGGCAGCCAGCTCAAGCCCCGAAAGCGGAATGTCCCAAAAGAAAAAACAAACACAAACTCTTATACGTTAATATATATACATACATATATATATATATCTATATATATATATATATCTAGAGCATAGAACCACGATTGTGGGAGACCAGCTGCAGGAGAGATACAATAACAATGACGGTTAGATGACCACTACCTATAATCCCAACCTATGAGTGAGCCCGAGACAAGCATACTTTGCATGGAGATGCCCCACACACGCACACTATAGCCACACACACACACACCGACGACACACTCGCTAATACACAAAGCTGTATGTTTTACCATAACGTACCAAGTAAAGCGGAATTTAAGTAAGGAGTAACGAGTAACAAGGAGGGAGGAAAGAGTTACGAGTAACGAGTAACGAGTAACATTAACTAATTAACAAGTGACTAGTCACTAGTTACGAGTGGTTGTCGTTTCCGGTTTGATTTCGATTGCAGTTAGAAATTCTTTCTCGCTTTTATACTGAAAGGAAATATTCGAGTTCCTGCGATATTTAAAGCCACCCAATGTGTGTGTTGGGTTATCTTTTAAAAGAGTTTCTGAAATCTCTATGATTTTTTTACCAATTTTTTTATTTGTTGTTGTTATTGCGTTGGTTAAATTAGCAAAAATTTGACAAACAATTTCAGCGAAATCGAAATGACGGACGGAGGATGAGGATTAGCATAACTGGGAGGATTATATAAACAATTATTAGGCTAAATTGGAATATACATTAAATATACTATATATAAATGTATAAGTATATATATATATTTGAGTATATATATGTACCTATGTACCATATGTTGTGCGTGGTAAGCGCATGACCCAAACTAAACGTGATAAAAGACTGTTACCAACTACATACACACATACTATATACATACATAGATACACGCATAAATCTAAACTAAACTAAACTATAAAGAAAACGATGGAGAAACAACGTAAACTTAATTCGGAATAATGAAAATATTCATTAAATAGTTAAATTAAATTTACTGTACACACACACACACACCTTTTTATAGATGTTTAATGTTGTTAATAGCCGGAAATTTCAGCATCGACAACAACAACAACAACAGCAGCCAAGTACAATTTACACAGATAAAAGCTATAAATACTAAATGTATCTGAATTGGTGTAAAGAAAAATTTAAGAAAATCTAAATCACACATACAAACCACATACACATAAAACAAAAACCAGCAGAACGAAAAGCTAAAGCATGAAAAAAAAATAAGAGAACTCTGTTAAATGTTTGTTATGCATTTGTTTTTTTTTATCTAAATTAATATTAAACTAATGTATTAGTGAATAAACTTGTGTACCTACATACAAAACAATGGATAACCATGGATATCAGTTGTTTTATTAATATATTGGGATGATTTTTACAGGTTTTACAAACCAATACAGGAGATATATATGTATAAAAGATTTATACATATTATTTAATATTTGGATTTTTATTAAATTCAAAACATAATAATAATATAATAATAATAATAATAATAATAACTTATTTACTTTGTCTCGGGGCTAAAATATGTTAGGAGACAGTGAAATTATTATATTTCCTATATATTTCCCGATCGTTTACTTCTGACTCGAATTATAATACCCTGCAAGGATTTGTAAAGAAACTATCGAAAGGAGGAATAATTCAGACTGAATATAAAAGAATATGTAAGACTAAAATAAATATCAAAATGAATGTGAATTTTATATATACTTTTAAGTACGGTATCCAGAGGGAAAATTTCTCTTTCTAAAATAACGGTCTGCAGTTTTTAAATCTGTTTGGCAGCGAAAAAATATTTCCTTTTTTAAGTGTGACCGCTCTTACCACTTGTTGTTGGACATTTTTTGAGGCTAAATGATGCGGTCATACTTTGTTAGCAACCGCCAATATTTGAAACCCAATATTGGAATAAACGAATTCAACGAACTATTTAAAGGATAGCGAATATTGTGTTTCAAATATTGGCGCTGGCCAACAAAGTATGACCGCATCACCTAACCTAAAAAAAATTCCGTACAACAAGTAGAAGAGCGTTCACACTTCAAAAGAATAAACATTTTTCCGCTGCGAAACAGATTTAAAAACTAAAATCGTATTAAAAGCCGTAGTTTAAACTGATAAAAAAAAATACAAATAAATAAATAATTAATTAGGTAAATATATACCAAACCGCCAGCGTTAAACTATCGATAGTATCAGTTACATTTAAAATCGTGCCTGGTCAAAGTTATTATTTTTTATTGTTAATACAGTAATGTTCCCAACATATAATTTCTTTAAAAACCATTTGTTATCTGGAATACTAAAATTAGTGCATAGTTTTTTGTAATGGTATTTTAAATACTTTATTGTCTTTACTGAAGGCAAAAATATTATTGCAGCCAGACACACCTACGCAGGCCATTTCTCCAACGCCAAAAAAAATAAATTTTTATAAACAGTTCACATCGAAGGGTTTTGTTTAAATTTTGGTTTCGTGCAAAGCAGACTGGCCAGTGGTCTACTGACATAGATCAGCCGATGTTGATAGACAAATATCGATGTCCAGCGGATTTTATCGGCAATTGCTTATCAGTCTTGGTCACACTGCTCGGATTGTGACGTTCGCGTGGCTGTGTGCTGCTTGTCAAGGCGAAAGAAGCAAAAAAGCAGAAAAGGCAGAACGCAAGAAGCGAACAGGAAAGAATTGAAAAGAGCCTTCGCACTTTCCTCGTACTGGCAGACAGCAACTACACACTGCCCGGAAAAACTGTCGTATTGTGCGCACCATCAACGTACGGGTCGGACGAAACGAAATTAAACGGGGTCCGAAAGTGCGAAGCAAAGGGAAAATAAGAACAAAAAAACGCCGAGCAGCAGCAATTGTGCAAAATGAGCGGAGATGTGGCTGCCGAAAATGTAAGTTGCCGAGAAAATTCCTTCCATCACTTTTCGCCCCGCAGGCAGGCGGGCAGACCTCTTCATTTTATGTAATTTAGCCGAAAGGCAAGTGCAAACGTGTTGAATAGGCGCCCTGCCTGCCGCAAAGTAATAAAATGTAAAATTGAAAAGGCCAGAAAAGACCGTACAAAAAAAAAAAGAAAAACTCAGTTGCAAGTGGTGCTCCGCAGTCGGCGTCGCTGCCCGCAGTGCGTACGGCACGAACAAATTGCGGGCAGAGCCACGGCAGAGCAAAGCAAAAGCAGCAAAAAGGCCTTTTGGTAATTGACGAAAATGGCGACAATGCAAGTGGCAAGTGCGGATGCGGGACGGGAGGTGGCTGGTAGTGGGCGGGGAGGAAGGAGAAAAGCCGAACAGACGAACGAAATGTATTTGGCACAGTGTGACCACTCGCAATATACCAACTTGGTATTTTTTTTGCTTGCTGCCTTTCTTTCCTTTTTTTCGTCTTTGATCACCTTTTGGACCCTTTTGGTCCTACGACAGCAGATGAAACTTCCAATTAAACCAATATTTGCGGGGCTTACTTAAATCTGCAGTAGGTTTAACCAGGTTTTTTCTCAAAAAGGCTGGCAGTTCTGTTGATGTTTTCCACTTGGCCGTAGCGTGGTCACACTTGGTCACCTTGGTCAGCGGCAGCAACAACAAAATAAATTCGAAAATCACATGTGTTTGTTGTTGTTGTATCTCATTATTCTCCTCTTTTTTTTTTGTATGTGATTGCAAGTGTCCCATTTTGCAATTACAAATCCCATGTGCATACATATGTATGTTCATCTTGATATTTCTGATAAGACAGATTTGCCACCCCAATAATAATAACAACAACGACAACAACAATCGCACATCCCGGGTGTGCGAGTGTGTGCCCACGTTGAAAGAAAAAAAAAATAAAAGTAAAAAATTATGCTGTAAAACGCAGTCGATTTTCTGTATTCTCCAGTGTTGCAGTGTGTGTGTGTGTGTTTGCAAGGTGGTGTTCGCGTGTGCCATTGTTTGGCATCTGCTTCTTAACCTATTCCAACCGATAGCCCGATTTCGATTCCCATTTCCCATTCGGAAGCAGGAGTCTTGGGTCGCCATCGCTCTAGAACATCTTTTGAATGTTGTTGTTGGTCCCCATGAATTTTCCTACGCGGCATTTGTTAGGGTTGATTTTTCACCACGTGGTGAGCGCACACACACGCACGCCGCACGACTTCTAATCGAAATCTAAACCGAGGAAGAAAATAATAAGTAATAACTAAAAAAAAGTGAAAAGCGGCGAGGCAGCAGCAGCAGCTGGAAAGACATGACGAATTCGCAGGTTTCTGGCTTGATTTTACTCTTACTTTCTTCATGCCCCAACTCTTGTCTACATCTCTTCATTTTTCCCTCATCTTTCTCTCTCTCTCTCTCTTGCAGAACATCCACGCACAAAATGGTGGCAGCTGCGAGATGGTGCAGTCCAACGGGGTGACCACCAATGGACACCACCACCAGTCCCAGAACCACCACCACCACAGCAGCAGCAGCGGAAGTGGCAGTAGCAAGCATAAATCCTCCAGCAAGGACAAGCACCGTGATAAAGACAGGGAGCACAAGAGCTCCAGCTCGTCCAAGGATCACAAGAGCAGCAGTCGGTATGTCAAAGGTCTTGAGATAATAGAATATAATTTAGGGGGAATCGGGAGATGAGAAAGAATCTTCTGGAAGTGATCTATAATCTGATAAACCCTATTCCAAGGGAAGAAGAAGTAATGGGATCGTAAGGTAGACAATCTTACTGGGGATATAAAAATAGAAACTCTTTGAATAGGATCAAGGAGAGACATTAAAGAGATAGTTAAATAGTAAAGGAATGAATGATACTAATCAGATTTATCCCAAACCGAATTGTAGTGGCTTCACAAAGCATAAAAAATGACTATCCCCGTTAGGCTTGATTCAATTATTTATGCAAACACAGCATAGTTATGATCACTTGACCTCCTTTTCACCCGTGAGAACGAACGATAGCCCGCAGAGCTACACTTTGCACACAGAGAATAGTTATGTTGGAACAGAGTTACGCTTGGAAACTTGTATTAATAAACATTTTCATCGTCTCTCTAGCGACAAGGACCGCCACAAAAGTAGCAGCAGCAGCAGCTCCTCGTCAAAGCATCGGGACAAGGACAAGGACAAGGAACGCGACAGCAGCAGCAGCAACTCGCACCGCAGCAGCTCGTCGTCAAGTCATCGTGACAAGGATGGAAGCAGCAGTAGCAGCAGCAGCAGCAAACACAAGTCCTCATCGTCGTCATCCTCATCCGGCCACCATAAGAGCTCCTCCAAGGATAAGGAGCGACGTGACAAGGACAGGGATCGCAGCAGCAGCAGCAGCTCCTCCAGCCGTCACAAGTCCTCCTCATCGTCCAGCTCCCGTGATAAGGAGCGCAGCAGCAGTAGCAGTCACAAGAGCTCCTCCTCGTCGTCATCGAAGAGCAAACATTCCAGTTCGCGTCACAGCAGCTCTTCCTCGAAGGAACCGCCGTCTTACGATGGAGTGTTTGTCAAGCCCGAGCCCGTCACACCGCCAGAACAACAGCAGCAAGAGGACACCATTGCTTCCTACTTCATGCAGCAACCGCCGCACGACACCTACGATGCTTCCACCCATGCCACCGCGAACTGTAATGGCAATGGAAACAATGGAGATGCCCTTGATGGCAATAACTACAAGAATGGTTACGAGGAAACGATTGTGGAGATCAAGAAGGAGGATACAAGCTTGAACAATCTGTCGCAGGCCAGCTCCTGCGACTACTCCATGTCCCAGTTTCGTTCCGACGAGCCGCCGTTCGAGGTCAAGCATGAGGCGACTTATGTTGAGGACGACAGCACCATGAACGACAACGATCAGGACCAGGATGAGGACGTGGATATGGACGACGAGGAGGATGTGCCGCTAGCCATGCGTAAGCGCAAGCAGGAGGTGCTCGACCCGGAAAATGGCGGTGGCCAGGACGATGACGATGACATTCCGCTGCTGGCACGAAAGAAAATCAAGAAGGAGAGCAAGGAGAAGAACAAGAAGAAGCGGGTCAAGGAGGAGGTCGACGACGACTATGGCGGCGGCAAGCCCAAAAAGAAAAAGATCAAGAAGGTAGGCTTTTGGTTATTTAAACTTTAATTTTGTCCGATGATTAACCTTTGATTTTTCTTGTTCAGGAGTCCCCAGGAGTAAGCCAGGTCAAAACGGAGGTTGTTTCGCCCACCAAGCGCCAGAAGGTCAAGGAAGAGGAGGAGGAGGTGTGGAGATGGTAAGTGAACTTACTTTTCAAAGGGAACTACACAATTTTTAAAGAATTTTGAGAGCTTTTTTGCATTTTAAAAGTACTTTCAAAAGGAGCATCCTTATATTTGGAGGGTTTTTTTTTTATTTCCCAACCAACCTTTGGAGATCTTAAAAATATTTAATTAAAAGACACCATACCACTTCTTGCCAAGCTAACTCTTATAGATCCCGAGATCTGATGCTACAACTTAGAGATCCCTGAAACCCTGCTTTATTTTCTGGGTAGTTCGATACAAATTTAAATCTTCCACTCCTAATTGTATATTTATTATAAAATCAATTACTTTGTTTAGCTGCCGATAAGGAACAAGCTTATTTTTATTGATATTACACTTGAGAGCATGTTTCTGGTGTATTTTTTTCGTCTTTTTACGAAGGTTACTTGAGGTGAAAGGCTTTGATTGTTCATTAAAAATTTGAAACATGCATTTGGGAAAGGAAAAATGTGCTTTAAATATATATAGAATTGTGTAAATATATATATTGTGCTTGCACTGATAACAACAAGAAACACGCTGGCTGCCCACGCAACCGAAAATGACGTGTGCACACGTGTAGTGTGTAGTGTGTAGTGTGTAGGTGAGTGTGCGTGTGCGAATGCCATGTGTTTGCCTGTGAAGTTTGAATGTCACTGACCTACATTTTGAAAGTCACACAGAGAGACAGACGGGCAGACTGTGAGCACCAACAGTTATGCGCCGCTGCTGGGGCCCACTGTGCTGGGAGAGGGGGACATTCACCACGAAACGCGTGCGACGACGAAGAAGACCCCCCAACCAGAAAACAGCTGAGCGAGTGGGAGAGCTAACCGAAAAATCGCTCACACAAAGCAGACTTTGAGGTTAGACTCGAACGCCATTGCTGCCGCCGCCGCTGCTGCTGCTTTGCGTAATGCGATAAACAAAAAAAAAGGGAAAACACTAAGAGAAACTGGAAATAAAAGGAAAACTCAATGCGCTGGCTGGCGGCGGCCGTGTTTCCACTGGGAAATCGAAGTGTTTGCTTGGTTTTCAAACAGCAACTGGCCACCGTTGCCACGAACAGGAAGAGAAGAGAAAGAAGGAAGAGCGGCGTCGTTCCAGGCGAAGAGCAGCAAATCCGATGGTTAGGAGCTGGCTCTAGGGTGGCACCTCTTAATTAGGGTGGTACATGGGAGACGACAGAAAATATAGACATTTGTTTAGGACAAATTTGTACTTTGGCTTTAATAAGTGTTTTTATTTTAACAAAAATTTTATCAACATTAATTTTCTTTTAAAAATTTTCCAGGTGGGAGGAAGAGAAGCGCGAGGATGGCGTCAAATGGTCTACGCTGGAGCACAAGGGACCCGTTTTTGCCCCACCGTACGAGCGAGTGCCGCGCAATGTGCGCTTCTTCTACGACGGCAAGCCGCTGGAACTGTCGGAGGAAACGGAGGAGGCGGCCACCTTCTATGCCAAGATGTTGAATCATGACTACTGCACCAAGGATGTGTTCAACAACAACTTCTTCAAGGACTTCCGCAAGTCGATGACGTCCAAGGAGAAGGAGATCATCAAGGATTTCCGCAAGTGCAACTTCCAGGAGATGTTCGACTTCTTCCAGGCGGAGTCCGAGAAACGCAAGGCGGCCACCAAGGAGGAGAAACTGGTGAAGAAAAACGAGAACGAGGCCCTGATCAAGGAGTACGGCTTCTGTATGATCGATGGCCACAAGGAAAAGATCGGTAACTTCCGCCTGGAGCCGCCAGGCCTCTTCCGTGGTCGCGGTGAGCATCCCAAAATGGGCATGATCAAGCGTCGCATCCAGGCCAGCGATGTGTCCATCAATTGCGGCAAGGACTCGAAGGTGCCGCTGCCGCCGCCGGGGTCGCGTTGGAAGGAGGTGCGCCACGACAACACGGTCACCTGGCTGGCCTCCTGGATCGAGAATGTGCAGGGCCAGGTCAAGTACATTATGCTGAATCCCTCGTCGAAGCTGAAGGGCGAGAAGGATCACATCAAGTACGAGACGGCGCGTCGCCTGGACAAGGTGATCGATAAGATCCGTGCCACCTATCGCGACGAATGGAAGTCCAAGGAGATGCGTGTCCGTCAGCGGGCCGTGGCCCTCTATTTCATCGATAAACTTGCCCTCAGGGCTGGCAACGAAAAGGATGAGGATCAGGCCGACACCGTCGGCTGTTGTTCGCTGCGTGTGGAGCACGTGCAGCTGCACAAGGAGCTCAACGGCAAGGAGAACGTGGTGGTGTTCGACTTTCCCGGTAAGGATTCCATCCGTTACTACAACGAGGTCGAGGTGGAGAAGCGCGTCTTCAAGAACCTCGAGCTCTTCATGGAGCACAAGAAGGAGGGCGACGATCTCTTCGATCGCCTCAACACCCAGGTGCTCAACGAGCATCTCAAGGAGCTGATGGAAGGTATGTCCGCTTAGTCAATACACACTCTTTGCCGCGAGACTGAATCTATGGGAATATTTATAGGACTCACGGCTAAGGTATTCCGTACGTACAACGCCTCGAAGACGTTGCAGAGCCAGCTGGATTTGCTGACCGATCCGAGTGCGACGGTGCCGGAGAAGCTGTTGGCCTACAACCGTGCCAATCGTGCCGTGGCCATCCTATGTAACCATCAGCGTTCCGTGCCCAAGGGCCACCAGAAGTCCATGGAGAACCTGAAGGAGAAGATTAAGGCCAAGCGCGATGCCATAGACGATTGCGAGGCCGAATATCATGTGAGTATGGCGCAGAAAATTATATATTCCTGAGTTTAGTCCTTGAATTTCGGCAATTTAAACCATAACTTGACCCGCTGCAGGACTTGAAGAAGGCAGCCAAGCGCGGCTCCATGAAGGAGAAGATCAATGCGGACAAGAAGGGCAAGCAGCTGGAGCGCCTGAAGGACCAGCTTAAGAAACTGGAATTACAAGAGACTGATAGAGACGAGAATAAGACCATTGCCCTGGGCACATCTAAGCTAAATTATCTCGATCCACGCATCTCGGTGGCATGGTGAGTCCCAACTCGAATAAACCCTTCACTCGTCACGCTCTAACTTGACCCAAAACGATAATCGCAGGTGTAAGAAGAACGGCGTGCCCATCGAGAAGATCTTCAACAAAACGCAAAGAACCAAATTTCTATGGGCCGTCCACATGGCCGATGAGAATTATCGTTTCTAAACGCACTCAGACACACATCGAAGCAAGGCAGCGCAACGCAGGCGAGCAGCAGAGGAGCAGCAGCAGCACAGCAACCACAGGTCTTCTCTGCCCCAAACAGTTTATGCAATTGGTAATGCATATGGCCAGCTGGTTGGGTAGAGAGGAGGCTGGAGGACGGGCCCCTGGCTTAGATCGGAGACTGTCGTTGAGCGCGCGCCTGATTCAGAAAGGGATAGAAAGAGAGCTGCTTGCAATGTATTTTTTTCGTCAAGTCTAACTAAACGAAATGTGCACCCCTCCCCCATTACACACACACACACACACTCACACCTGGATATGTGCTATGTATGTGCAACTTGCATATATGTACGCATATATACAAAATGTTAAATAAAAAGCCAAGCCAAGAGAAAAGGGAGGGAAAAATACATATTCAAGAAAGCATAATTCTATAGACGTTACCTTTATTATTTTTTTTTTATATATGATTATTATGTTAATTATAAATGATAATTAAGCACAATAACAATAACATCAGCAGCAACAACAAGAAGAGAGAAAACTAAAAGGAACGAAAAACCCAAGACGCGAGCAGAAGATTTTTTGTATGTTTAACTATAGTTGATTTTTATTTAGCAAAGATGTCTTTCACTATTGATTAATTAATATAAAATTGACTATAATTACGTATTTAAATGCTAGACGGAACAGAGATCAGAGCAGGCAGGATAGCATAGCATAATTTATTCAACTCTGAACCCAAGGCCGCCGTTTAGCTCCCCCAAGAAGGGAGCAAGAACATACAAACAAAACAAATTAATTAAAATTATTATAGAAGTGGTTTTCGTTTGATGTACCTTCGTGAGTTTAGTTACGACTTTCAAAATAAACGCTAAATTCATATAAATTCGCAAAACCCCTTTCATATTTTTTAAGCTAAGCTATATGTATATCATATATGTATAGACAGGTTTCAAATTCTGTTCAAGCCACAACAACAACAACAACAACCAACAATTGCAAATCAATCAATGAACCAAACCACAGAAAACGAAACGTAAATAATGAATGGGAACTCTATGCTTTAGCATCTAATTAGAATGTGCAATTAAGTGAGCCTAAAACAAAACAAAAACAAAAAAACAAAAACTATAAATAAAAACAAAAAACAAGGAAACCATGTAAAAATCAAAGAGAATCGAGAATCAATCCTCTCAAAACCGAAAGAGAGTGGAGAGAAGGAGGAGGAAAAGGAGCATCGTGGTGGAGACTCCTCGACACCTTACAACCTTTGTTCAAGCCCATCGTTTATAATTTATATAATATAATAATGTCTGTATGTAGCTGTATTTTTAATTAATGAATTAAAACAAAAAGATCAAGATGGAAGCCCCTCACCCCTAGCATAAATTGCAAGATAAAGAATATTGAATTATAAATAGAGAGAGGAGACGACACACACACACACATATGATAATTAGTAATTAAAGCAACACACACACACACACTCACATTTATATACGTATGAATGTATGCTTTTAAAAGGCAATAAAAAGATACAAGAACGTTGAGTAAACATCAACATTTGTGTCACACTCACTTAAAAAAAAAAACTTGGCATATTAAAACAACAACAATATCGATGTAAGCAAATACAAAAAAAAAAAAACAAAACATGAAAAAAATCAACTACAACATATTTTAAAGAAACGAAATGAAACGAAAACAAAACATCAACTTATAATAAAAACAATTAAGCCTAAGTTATTGTAATTGTAATGGAATGATGCAAATATACATACGACAACATATATTTAATTTTAAACATACTGTCTTGTTTTCTCTTCTGGCGATTTAAAAAAAAAGGGTTACTGATGAGGAAATATGTTTATATAGCAAACTGGAATTTTAAAACTAGATAGTTTTTAGTCTGAAACTTTTTAATTTATTTAATTTATTAATTTATTTGTTGCCCAAGGCAATTAAATCGGAAAATATTAGGTTCAAGACTTACGATTTAAGAATAATGGCCTTGGATTTCTTCAGCACATTTGATCATGGGAGCGAATTATTGAATTAATTCATTTATTTACCTTTAAGTTTAATTTATTCATTTAATATTTAAGCCATAAATTAATTATTTTCAATTCGGAAAGCATTTCTGTGATAGTTTTTATAACCTTAACAAATCTGCATTTTAAATTTACAATTTTAAAAACCAAAACTATAACATTTTGAAAAAATTGCGAAAAAAATCTATTCTGCTGGAAAATGTCTTTATTGTTTGATTATTTAATTCTGAACAAGAATATATATAATATATAGGGTCGCAAATAACTCCTACACTGTGTTACTAGCTTCGGACTGAAGTTAAAATATCCTCAAATTAAAATATTTATTCATTATTTTATAAAATATTTTTTTTGGGAAAATTAAACCTTAAAAATAAAATAGCTAAGCTCAGAATGCAGTCATTTTAAGTCGAAAAGCTGTTTAGAGTTAGTTTTTGAAATGTTAATAAATCTGCAGACTGAACTTAATTTTTTTTTAATTTTGTTTAAATTGATTTTTTTATTTAAGATTTGAAAATTTTAACTATTTTGAATAAATGTGCATACTGAACTTAATTTTTATGTAATTTATTTCAAATTACAATTTTTAAAAATATTTATTACAATTTTAACGATTAAACCCTTATAAAATTTAAACAGAAAATGCTAAATTTCTTTCCGCCGGAAATGTCTACATCGATTGAGTTTTTGATATAGGATATAGGAACAATCAGTATATATATATAGATTTTAATATGTATAGGTAAATGTAATGAAAATGTATTTATATTCTTAATTTTTTTGTTTCTTTGCCAAGTTTTTCAAAAAATTTGTTTTGTTAATAAAATTAGAATTAAAAATAAGCCTTTTGATATATTTTGATTTATAAATGTAATATATAATAGTTTGGTCAGATGTCAATAAGTTTCAATTGTATTTGAGTGGATTTTACAGGATCTGAAATTTATCGAAAAAGCGTTGTTATAGCTTAAAATATCTCGGAAACCTGACATATATATGATTTCCAGACGCCGGATTCAAGTTCAGCGCATCAAAAACCTTTGCGAAAGAGTATTTCGGTTCGTGGTTAAAATAATTAGTCTGCCTGTGTAATAGTGAGCTTATTCTAAAAGTATTGTAAGTGTGAATACTGTATAAAACCAAACAGTGTTAGTTAATAAGGTGGTCACTCTAAAGAGGCCATTTCCGTTTTGATGCAGTTTAATTTAAATTTGGTTTTGTGTTATATAAACAAATGTTATATGAAAATAACTAAAATGCATAATAATAATTTAACATGAATTACATTTTATATTATTTGGGATCTTTTTAATTTTATTGAACATTATTAAGGATGATTATTGTTTAAGCATTTAATTTTAATGATTAATTTTTTTATCTTAAAGAATAGAGCTATTAATTATTAATCATTTATTATTCAGAGAACAACAACCATAATCTTACAATTTCAAATCGCAACGGCTGACTATCGATCGCACATTCGATTCTCGCTAAGCGGCGTGGTCACACTGCTCCCAGATTTGACTTTTGCGCTAACGGAAGCGAAGAAGAAGAGAGCCAGCTAAAGACGCGTTCGAAAGAGGGCCAATAATACAGGACATTAAGCTATAACTGGACAACAAACGAGATGCTGGCCACAACACAACGACCGCAGTTGACCAAAATGCGGACTAGCGCGGAGGCGATGGCTTGCCTGGCCCGGGAAAAGGCGCCCGGACAGGTGGTGACCGCGCAACAAGTGTCTCCTCCGCTTAGCACCAGCAACAACAACAACAAAGACCTGGCCACCATCATGGATGCGCTGCAGACGGACTACGGGAGTTACAAGTACACGGTGTACCGCTGCGCCAGCAAGTTTGTGGCCCTGCAGAAGGTATTTCACAGTAAGTAGCAGAGAAGCAGTCTCCAGGAGAGTCCCCATGAGATTGGCGACCTATTTGCGTTCCTATTTTCCAGCTGGAAAGATACCGTATAAGCTGCTGCTGGCCATATTGGAACGGCATGGAATGAGCGGCAGCTGGGAACTGATGGTGCCGCCCTTCCAGCTGACCTCGCTGCTGCACGACGTCTACTTTGCCTGCGAGAAGCTGGGACACTTTGCCCAGGACAGCTGCTATCAGCTGGACAGGGCCACTGGGATGCTGGCCAACTTCTTCTGGAACGTCTACGATCCGTAAGGGCTCACTCGCTCTGTCTCTCTTAAGGCTCATCCCTCTCTTTACTGCAGGCAACGTCGCCATTCCATCTCCTTGCTGGAGATCAAGATCACCTTCATCCTGCTCTGCAAGCTGTACAGCAGCGATCACCTGGTGGCCGACTTCTTCGGCCTGCTGGCCGATCCCAAGACTCAGATCATGTCCCGCTACGCCTTCGAGCAACTCCTGGCCACGCTGAGCAAGCTGCTCAGCTACCTGGGCGAGGCCAAGGCCTATGGCGCCCACAACCTGCCCCTGATGATGGAGCAATGCTTTGCCCGCTGTCCCCATGGCATAGCCGGGCTCAGTGAGCAGCAGTTCCACAAGCTCTGGACGGGAGCGGGCCTTCAGACACGCTTCCTCATCTACGGCAATCTGCTGGCATTGATCAAGCGCATTGAGGACACGGAGCACTTGATACATAGCAACAGTTGCGCCGGCTGCCGCAAGGAGCACATCGTGGGGATTCGCTTTCGCTGCCAGGTGTGCCGGGACATATCGCTGTGCCTGCCCTGCTTTGCGGTGGGCTTTGCGGGCGGCCGTCACGAGCCCTGCCATCGGATGTGCGAGGTCTTTGTGGAGGATCAGCCGCCGCAGCGTTGGACACGGCACTTTGCCAGGCTTTGCGGTTGGCTCTGGGTGCCGCGGCGCAAGACGGCGCAGGAGGAGGAGCGTCGGGGCTTCTGCAATGCCCAGGAGAGTGGCGCAGCGTTGGGTCAGTCCGCTGCCACGCCCATACCCGCCGAAACGCGAAGTCTTCACGAGAAGGAGCAGCAGCAGAAGCAGCAGCACAGCAAGGAGATTCTGCAGCAGCAGCAGGAGCTGTGTTCTCTCACTGGAATGGCCAGCAAGGCCTCGGGCCAGCTGCAGTCCATCATCGATCGCCTGTTGCAGCAGAATGCGTGAGTTTTTGGGCATTTTATGATCTTCCTTGAGCTTCTAATGACCTTGGTTTCTTTTTAGGAAACTGGAAACACAGCTAGAAACGGTGGCCACCTCGTCCAGCTCGGAAATCTCCGAGTTCTTGAGTGCCCACCAAAGGTTTCTGCTGCAAATCATCGAGGATATGCGACAGCTATCGGTGGGTACAGCATCAGCGTTTAATTTGCGAGAGCACTTGTGCCAACTTCTTCCGTTTACAGCGCTCTTCCACGGCATCCCCGCCAGCAGCCACAGCTCCGGCTGCTTCGATAGCCACTGCCTTGGTTAGCTCCACATTCCTCAGCTCCAGCACGCCACAGAGGCAACAGCTCTTCGATATGTATGCACCGGTAGGGGCCAATCTTACGCACTCCAGTAAGTACCGAGTCCAAGGATCCAAACTGTTCCATATCAACCTTTTCTGTCATCTTTTATGTTATAGTAAATGGCGCTGACCTGAATCGCAGCTACTTGGAGGCCAACAAGTCGGATTACTCCCTGAACGACATCAGCTTGTGGTTCGATCAGCGTCGAGCCAGCCAGGGACCAGGCTCTCTTCCATTAGCCCCTCTCTCTGCGTTGCTGGAACGCCAGCAGCCAGCAGGAGTGGTGGGGTCTGCTGCCCCGGGAGATGGCATGGTCAATTTCAAGCTGCTGGTCCACAAGGTCAAGGAGATCGTGGAGGATTCCTATAGCGACAATGCCGAACTATCGGCGGCAACACAGAATCTGGAGAATGTCCTGGACAGCATCATCAAGAGCGAGGAGCAGCAGCGACGCCTGAGCACGTGAGGAGTAAAAGTGGGATGATTCCAGCCAGACCAAGTCCACCCCTGACCCTACAGTTAGGGATTCCCGGTTTTAAAATCGTTTACAAATTTAATGCTTTAAGTTTAAGAGTCGGACGAGATCGCAATATCATAAAGATTATGGCATGCCACCTATTCCCGAGCATTCGCATTCTGACTCCTTATCACAGTTGCCGCCAGCACATCGCTGGCCATCTGCAGCCTTTGGATATGCTGCAGTTGCTCCAGTCGCCCCGCCGCTTGGCTTCCCTCGCGCAGGAGTTCTGCCCACGCCTGCAGCTCCTCGCCGAGACTCGCTTCCAGTTCAAGAGCAGCGCCGGTGCCGTCAGCTGGCGAAGAGTTATGCTCGCTCACCTCCAGCAGGGTGAGGTTGCAGTGCAGCTGCAGGAGATCGCGCATCAGGCGGTGGAGGAACAGGCGCAGGCGGGCCTCGGTGGGCGCATAGACGTGCCAGTGCTGGCCGGGATCGTCGCGGAGCAAGAGGATGCCGCACCACTGCGACAGCGGCTGGCGGTTGTAGAAGATGCGCTGTACGGAGCCAGTGCCAGAGGCAGTCTGGAAGGCGGCTTCCGAGCAGGTATCATCCAGGAGTTGCAACTGGGAGGCTGGCAAGGAAGAGAAGTCATTAGCTTACCTTAAAATGCAGAGGTGAAGCAACACTCACCTTGATCCTGCGTCTGGATAAGCTCAAACTGCAGCTTGTCCGCCAGCAGCTGCTCGAACCGTGCGCAGTCCTGAACCGCCTGGAACTCTAGGCGCAAGGCGCTCTGTGCCTTCTGGGTGACAATCACGGCCAGGAAGTCCTGGTGCAGTGTGGAGGCGGAAAATGTGGGTGCCAGGGCCTCCATGTCATCCAGCAGTTTTCTCGCATCCAAACTCACCAAATGCAGCTGCCTGATCTCCGTCACCGATTCCACCTCCAGCTGCTTCTCTTGCGCGCTCCTCACCTCGTACACCGCCATCAGATGGAGCTGTTCCGCCTGCAGGAGGTCGGCGAGGCGCAGGCGTACAACCAACACCGCCGAGCACTCGGGCGGCAGCTGTGCGGCCTTCGCCACCTGCCGCCACTTGAGCCGACGACTGTGCTGCTCCTGACATGCCCAGAACTGCGCCAGCTCGTCATAGTCCTCCGGCGGCTGGCCGTCCGCCTGCAGCGGCAGCTCGTACAGGCGATGCTCGAGGCTGAGGCTCGGCGGCGGCGGTTCCAGCCGCACCAGCGGTCGCAGCTCCTGGACAATGCTCAGTCGGTGGCCGCCGGCTATGTTAACCAGCAGGCAGCCGCAGACCAGATAGTCGCCGCATATGCGCGTCCACACGTCGCCGAAGCGGCGCAGCAGCTGCTTCTCCTCCAGCAGCAGGGAACGCTGGCCGGGCGGCCCGAAGGCCTGCAGGTCCTGGCTGCGGGCAAAGTCCTGCTGCGTCTGCGCCCGCTGGCTAGAGAGCTCCGCCCGGGCGCTGTGCACCTGCTGCAGCAGGCGCTCAAATCTCTGCGACGACACGGAAACCGAGGCGGAGGCGGAGGCATAGGCGCCGGCCTTGCTGGAGGTGCTTGGGCCCTCGTCCAGCGGTGGCTCCTGAAAGTCTGTGCAGCGGCGCTTGCCACTGGTACCGAACTGCAGCTCCACGTAGGCCTGGTAGGGAATGGGGCCGCCGATCATGCGAAAGGAGGCCACATCCGGGTGCTGGGCCACCAACTCAAAGTTGCAGCCATGCTCCTTGGGCCGACGCAGGACCAGGAACAGGTCCCAGCAGTGCAGCAGCAGATAGATCTGATCCTGCTGCCACACGTACTTGCCTATCTGGATCGGCAGTTCCTGTGGCGACGACAGCATGCTGCAGTCCAACTCCTGGCCATTAACAGAGTCCGGCTCCTTTGGCAAAAAGTTGCTCACGGGTCCAGAGTAGCTTTCCAACTGCTCGGCCAGCCGCTGCAGCCGAGTTCCCTTCAGATCGATGTGATGCAGCAGCTCCTTGCGGCGGAATTCGTAGAACTTCAGGTTCCGGGCCAGCACCAAACTGGAGGTGGCCTTATATCGCTCCCGGCCGCGCTCCAAATGCAGGTTGCAGCTGAAGGCGATGCGCGAGCGCTGCAGCAGCAGCTCCGGTACGTGCTCCTCGACGAAGGGCAGCATGGACGCGGGATCCACAGATGTAAACAATGCGGCAATCACAGCATTAAATCAAGGTCTTTATTTGGCGGGCTGCCAGAGATGGCTCTATATCGATAGACAGACGTGACGATAGGTTAGAGGTGCAGAAACATGTTTGGAAACATCGGTGTTTTCTGGCGACTATCGATGTATTTATTTAGTTATTTATTATTATTAATATTATTGTTAGAAAACCATATCTATATATAAAACAGCCTTGTTTTTTCAGCACCTTTATAAAACTGTACAAATATTGGTAATATTAGTCAAATAAGCGATTATCCAGTAGCTGCTATTTTTCTGTCACGAAGCTTCAAATAAATCGGATGATTTTTCGACTACCAAACTGTCACAATATTCAACTGTCACTCCAAGCAGTATGGATTCAGGATCTAGACTTCAGTTGCTGCCGTGCAGTCGCCTGATAAAGCCGAATTAAATATTTTTATTTAAATTTAATTTTTGCATTTTTTTTCTTAATTTTTTTTATCAAGCCAATATTAAAGAAGATTCGTGTATTTGGAGCCCATACTTCTTTTACTTTTTTTTTGTTGTAGAAATATATTTATTTATATATATATTGTTTCTTCAAGCCAATAGTTAAAATTACCTATGTCAGAGTTTTGAATTTTCATTTTTCCGGATATTTGGACTTATTTACTTTCTTATTTTCTTCTTTCACTATTTATCAAGGCAATAGTTTAATTGACCGAAATTCCTTGTTTAACAGATTTTTAAATATATTTTTTTTCTTATATTATTTATCCAACCAATAGTTAAAATGACCCATGTAATCAGAGCTTAGAATTTCCATTTTTCCGGATATTTCAAATATTTAATTATTTCTTATTTATATTTTTATTATTCACATTATGAAACGATTGAAGCTAACAAAAGCGAAATTTGTATTTTCCATATCCATTATGCGATGTTTTTTATTTTTGTCAAAATTTAAATTTATTGCCTCTAAAATCAATGGAGCTCTCATAGGGGACACGGTACAAGAATATATCTATACGTTTTTATATTATTTTATGTTTTTCCCCTTATATTTCCTTATAAATCGTTACAACTATCGACTCTGGCGATTATCAACAAGTTGGGCCTATCGGCCAAACATATGTTCTCATGTAAGCGGCAAGAAGAAGACGGCACACAAACATCTTGCCGACCGCATTCCTCGCCGCCCGCGCGCATCTTCGGCTCCCTGCTCCACACCGGTCCCACCCACTCCCCTTAAGAGTTCCACCGCCGTGTGTGTTTGTGTGCGCGAGATTTCTGTTTCAGGTTCTGGTTGTATCTGTTACTATTGCGGCTGCCGTTGCTGTTGTTGTTGCGCTTCTGCTGCATCTTCGTTTCCTCTTCTTCTTTTTATTAAAAATCGCGAACGCTGCCTTACACTGCCAACTGCAGCTGCAACTGTTAACTGTAAAACGAAACGTGAGACAAACTTAATTTTTGTTGTTCGGTGCAGTGCCATTACAACAACAAACGAAAAATAAGAAGCAGAAGAGGAATCACAATAACAAAAAGTCAAAGCAACTGAAGCGCAAAGACACACACACACACACACACGTTCGTTGACGGGCAGCAGCAGAGCTAGAGTAAGGGATTGCGAAAGCGAGATAGAAGTAGGCATAATTTATAGCACACACAAAACGGCTAATTATAATAGAAAACTAAAGAGAATCGATATCAAAAAGGAACGGGAGCCGAAGGAAAGGCCAAGAAAGTATTACCCACGGCTACTACGGTGACGGCTGGAAGCAAGCAGACAAACAAACAAACAAACAAACGGACGCCCACCACAGCTGTGAATCAGGCCCCTGCTGCTCCGCTTGCTCCTACTGTCTCCTCCTCCAGTTTCCGATTCGGATTCGAATTCGGTCTCACACACACATTATGGTAAGTACGTGCTGCGTGCTGCCCGCTGCCCGCTGCCGCCTTTTTGGAGTGGCTCTGGCCAAAAGCGGCAATGGCAACAACGACTCCCACTCGCGGCGCAGCTTGGCCATGTTCCATGTTCCAAGCTGGCTTCCCAGCCGCAGTTCCCGTTCAAACTTCGTGGCCAGCAGTTGGTTGCCTTCCAGGCGCACTCACACACACACTTGCACAGTGTTACCTCTACAAGGCGAACTCCTCTACGGGTTACAGTTATATTCGATCATAAATAACTGTAAATTCAGAAAACTGTACCAAAATTACGATTTGTTTGATGTGTGATAAATGTAAACAGTACAAGGCAGCGCTTAATTGCTAACTACAGTGAAACCGGCCTAAGTGGAACCCATAAATTTAATTTTTATTCAATTTTTCTTCAGCTGTCACTTTTAGCTTAAAGGTAAAGTTGAGGAAAATAAATCAAAGTCAACAATGTTTTTTTTGTAATTGCTAATAACAAAATGCAAAGCTATGTGCTTTTATGACAGAAATTAAATTAAATGAAAATAACCAATTAAATGTTTTTAGTAAAATTAATGCTTACAAAAATAAAAGTCAGTTAAAATCTTTATTTGTGAATAAATATCATCTTAAATGTTAAAAGTTTTGGTTGTATTTATACTTTTTTTTGTCAGAATTTTTTTAAAACTATTCCTATATATTTAAAATCAATAAATATATAAAATTACATGTATATTGTACAAAAGTACACCCTTAGCGAGTCCGAACTGCCCCAAGATTAGGGATAGACCTCAGTGGGCTGTAATCGAAGGCCCCAAAAGTATGTCAACAGTCGTGTAATCTCGGTGCTCTGACATTTTTGATTCGTCGTATTTTTCTATTTCATATCTGGCTTTCATACGAAGTTAAAAGGCTTCTCTATGCATAACGAGGCGATCTAATTATATGGGAAACAATCAGTGCATCTTAGCCCCTGTGTGTGTACCTGCAATCGAGACTAAGCCATACCCATTATGTACCCGCAGAGCCCGCCCATCGTCACGCGACGCGGCGCCCAGCAGGCAAAGATCCAGACTCGCGCCATGGTCAAGTCCAAGTCGGCCGCTGGCGGTGCGACGGCGGCAACGGCAGCTGGAATGATTGGCGGCGGCAGCGGGAACAGCATCAGCAGCAGCAGCAGCGGCGGCGGCGGCGGCGGTAGCAGCGGGAACAGCAGCAGCGGGAACAGCAGCAACGCCGGCGATCAGCGAAAGGCTGTCAAAGCGAGCGCAGCGCTCTTGGAGGCGAAACGTCGTGCACGGAACATGCTCAAGAATCAGGGAGGCGCCATGGCCGTGCAGGAGACGGTGACCGATATATTTCAGAATGTAAGCTCTTATATACAGCGTAATAACCTAACCTAATAACCACAATCCTGCCTACATGCACAGGCCATGAATGCCAAGGGACTGGTGCGGGGAGCCACGGCTCTGATCTACGATGAGGCCATGAGCCAGCACTGCTGTCTGTGGGACAAGGAGCACTACGAGTGTCCCGAGCGCTTCACACGCCTCCTGGAGCGGTGAGTTCGAAGTCCTTGGTATTACTTGTATATTTCTTTATTAATTTTATTTTATTCATTAATCATTACTAGTTGCCGTGAACTGGGTCTGGCGGAGAGATGCAACCAGCTGCCCTCTAGGGCCGCCACCAAGGAGGAGATCCTGCGCCTGCACACCGAGGAGCACTTTGAGCGGCTCAAGCAAACCGCTGGCATTCGCGACGATGAGCGCATGGAGGAACTGAGCTCCCGCTACGATTCAATCTACATTCATCCGGTGAGCAAATCGATTTCAGGCTGGGTGCCAGGTACCAGGTACACCTGTTAATTACCTGCTGATTTATTGTTTGCTTACGCTTGACTGCCTGGGAAGAAGGTGGTGTTTTTAGTTCACTTGTTACTTGAGCAAAATGCAAAATGATGCAGATTAGATTAGAAAGGCTTAAGTACAGTGCAGTTCAGGCATATCTATGAGGGTTTGTGACTGCTAAAATGTAGCCCCTTTCCTGCTTTATAATTGTCTTATTGTTTAAAACTACAATAATTAACTACAATAATTTATAAAATAGATTTAAAAGAGCCCAGGGCATATCTGTTTTAAATATTTATAATTTCTTCATAGTTTAGCTGTCAAATTGGTTCATTTGAATTATTTATTTATTTTAATAGGCTAACTATATACTATATATTTTATTATTAGAAAATTTTATGTTTTTATGAACATTTAGATCATATTTTGAAGCAATTTTAGTACTGTTGAACACAAACAAATGTTATGAGAAACAATTTCTAAACAAACACTAAATTTTTATACATTTTAAAAAGGAATTTCAATTTTAGTTCCCAAATTTAAACTATTCAAAGAAAAAAAAACTGACTATAGGCATTATTTGTACATTTTTGGATCAAACAATTGATTTTCTATATAATATAGTTTAGGTAATAATATAAACAAATGCGTATATTATTTATAATTCCTTATCTTGTACAGCAAATCAATCACTGCTATCTCTATACGTATGAATCGCACTGTAAATTCATGAAACCCGTATAGTATTGGGTTTATTATTGAGTTTAAGATAAGGTTTTTCAAGATTGCAAATTACTTTGTGTTGATAACCTCCCGTTCTCTCTCTCTTTTTGCTTCTCTCCTGCTTTCAGTCCACCTTTGAGCTATCTTTGCTGGCCACCGGCTCCACCATCGAACTGGTGGACCAACTGATTGCTGGAAGGGCTCAAAATGGCATGGCCATTATCCGGCCGCCGGGCCACCATGCCATGAAGGCTGAATTCAATGGCTATTGCTTCTTCAACAATGTGGCGTTGGCCGCCCAGCATGCCCTCGATGTGCACAAGCTGCAGCGCATCCTGATCATTGACTACGACGTCCATCACGGTCAGGGAACGCAGCGGTTCTTCTACAACGATCCCAGGTGGGTGGTGGCCGAGCCCAACGGAGTGATTACCTAACCAGTGATTCTTTCAGGGTGGTTTACTTCTCCATCCATCGCTTCGAGTATGGCACCTTCTGGCCGCACCTCAAGGAGTCCGATTACCATGCCATTGGCTCTGGTCCCGGCACTGGCTACAACTTCAATGTGCCCCTGAATGCCATTGGGATGACGAATGGCGACTACTTGGCCATTTTCCAGCAGCTGCTGCTGCCCGTGGCCCTGGAGTTCCAGCCCGAGCTGATCATCGTGTCCGCCGGCTATGATGCTGCCCTCGGTTGTCCCGAGGGCGAAATGGAGGTGACTCCCGCCTGCTATCCTCACTTGCTGAACCCGCTCCTGCGGCTGGCCGATTCCCGGGTGGCTGTCGTCCTCGAGGGCGGCTACTGCCTGGATTCCCTGGCCGAGGGTGCCGCCCTGACGCTCCGCTCTCTGCTCGGCGATCCCTGCCCGCCGCTGGTGGAGCCGCTGGCCCTGCCGCGTCCCGAGCTGGCCAAGGCCCTGCTCAACTGCATTTGCCTGCACCGGCCGCACTGGCGTTGCCTGCAGCTCCAGAGAACGTACGAGGTGGCCGAGCTGGCCAAGCTGGGTGACATGGAAAAGGACAGGGATAACGATCTGCATCAGATTCTGCGCATTTGGATAGGCGGACCGCCACCCGTGGATTGTTATCCCACGCGCGACACGGCCATCCCCTTGCCGCCGGAGAAGAAGGCCCGGAATTTGGCCCGCTTGCAGGTGCTGCGCACAGAGACAAAGCTATCGATGCCGCCGATCCGGGTCTGCTATGCCTACGATCCGCTGATGCTGGAGCACTCGAATCTCCACGATCCGGGGCATCCGGAGCAGCCCTCGCGCATCCTGCACATCCATCGGATGCACGAGGAGTACGCCCTGCTGGCGAGGATGAAGCAGCTGCCAGCGGGCAGGACAGCGACCACGGATGAGATTTGCCTCGCCCACACCCGTTCCCATGTGAATTCTGTGCGTCGCCTGCTCGGCCGCGATCCGGAGGAGCTGCAGCAGCTCGGAGCGGGCTACAATTCGGTGTATCTGCATCCGCGCACCTTCGATTGCGCCACGCTCGCGGCTGGGTCCGTTCTGCAGGCGGTGGAGAGCGTCCTGCGCGGCGAATCCCGCAGCGGTATCTGCAATGTCCGGCCGCCGGGCCACCATGCCGAGATGGATCAACCGCACGGGTTTTGCATCTTCAACAACGTTGCCATTGCCGCCCAGTATGCCATCCGGGACTTTGGCCTGGAACGCGTTCTCATCGTGGACTGGGATGTCCATCACGGCAATGGCACGCAGCACTTCTTCGAGTCGAATCCCAAGGTGCTGTACATCAGCGTGCATCGGTACGAGCACGGCGCCTTCTTCCCCAAGGGACCGGATGGCAATTTCGATGTGGTCGGCAAGGGAGCGGGCTGGGGCTTCAATGTGAATATACCCTGGAACAAGGTGGGTGCTCCATATGCTCTTATTTTGTTTTCCTTTCTAATGTGCGTACTCCTCTCCTCTTGTAGAAGGGTATGGGTGACCTGGAGTATGCCCTGGCCTTCCAGCAGCTCATCATGCCCATTGCCTACGAGTTCAATCCCCAGTTGGTGCTGGTTTCGGCCGGCTTCGATGCTGCCATCGGCGATCCCCTCGGCGGCTGCAAGGTCACACCCGAGGGCTACGGTCTGCTCACCCACTGGCTATCGGCGCTGGCCGGCGGCAAGATCATCGTCTGCCTGGAGGGCGGCTACAATGTGAATTCCATTTCGTACGCAATGACCATGTGCACAAAGGCGCTGCTGGGCGATCCGGTTCCGACGCCCCAGCTAGGTGCCATGGCACTGCAGAAGCCGCCGACTGTGGCCTTCCAGAGCTGCCTGGAGACGCTGCAGTCGTGCCTGCAGGTGCAGGGCCAGCACTGGCGATCGCTGCAGTTCGTTGGCCAGCGGCTGCCCCGTGAGCCGTTCGTGGGCGAGAATAACAACGAGGATTTTCTTACCGCCTCCTTGCAGCAGTTGAATATTTCAAATGACAGCGTTCCGCGGGCAGCGGGCGGAGCCGAAGGCGATCGGACCGACTGCGGCGAGGAGCGGCCCAGCGGGAGCAAGCCGAAAGTCAAGGTAAAAACGCTCACCGAGTACATGGCGGAGCACAAGGAGGTATGACGTATGAACATCGTCCACAGATCATCATCCCCCCTAGCTAATCGCTTGTCTCTCTCTCTCTCGTTGTCTCCCTCATTTCCATGCCACCATTATCTCAAAAAAACATTGACAATTTGACAATCTTGCTCTCATCCTGGGCTCTCGCAGGCCCTCGAGCAGAATGAGATGTTCGCCGTGTATCCGCTCAAGACGTGCCCGCACTTGAGCCTGTTGCGACCGGAGGAGGCGCCGCTAAGTAAGACCCCCGATCCGCATCAGTTTAGTCCAGCTTCTGATTCTCTGTCTGTGTCGCGTCTATGTTGTTAGCTTAGTGTCCTTGGAGGAGGCGTTTGATTTTGATAAACAAAGTTTATAAGAATATTAATTTTTGTATAAAAGTTTGCCTTTGCTTTAATTTTGTAAATGCTTTCTGTCCGCTTGATATTTTCCTTTGTTTTCTTGAATTCTTGTTATTATTTCGCCATGTTTTTTATATTTTATGCTTGTTAAATATAGCTTCAAGAGTTTCCACAATTAAGCCTTCGTTTTTAAGTAATTTAGTTTATAAAGCATGTTTGAGCTTCTTCTGTGTTTGCCATTGCTTCCAAGTGATTTATGCCTAAGAACCGAGGCTGATGACTTCGCATGCTCTTTGTACATATGCTTTTGTGTGTCGGAATCAATTATTTAAAAATTATTGAATTTATTTTCACAATTATCTCGCCCAACAGCAATAAATACGAAGGCGGCGTGCAGCGAGTGCGATTCGCTGGCGGAGAACTGGGTCTGTCTGAGCTGCCGGACGGTGGCCTGCGGGCGGTACGTGAACGAGCACATGCAGATGCACTCCCTGTGCTCCGATCATCCACTGGCAATGAGCCTGAGCGACCTCTCCGTGTGGTGCTATGCGTGCTCCGCCTACCTCGATCATCCCCGCCTGTACACGTTCCTCAATGCAGCGCATATGGACAAGTTCAAGGAGCCGATGGCCTGGACATATGCCTGCCAGCGACGCGAGGACGGTTGCTACGGCCTGGGACCGGACGGACGCAACGAGGAGGATGACTGTCCGGGGAGCAGCCGCAGCGCTGGGAACATCTGCATTCAGCTGGAGCGGAATAACAACGACACCAACTGACCCACGGCTCTCGTCCGCGTGCTGGACGCCCTCACGAATTACATGTGCACACTCTGCCCGCCGCTCAGACACCTGATCCAGTTTCTGGCCGAGCACCTGTGGCCGCTGCTGGAACGCATTTACCTAAACCTCATACACTACTTCCTGGGCCCCTGAGAGAGGGATAGATAGAGGGTTATCCCGTGCCCTAGCACCTTCCCGCTAAGCAAAAACATCAAGTTATTGTTGATTTGGGAGCTGAAGGCCTGATCCCGGCTCCCTCTACTGTATACAAATTCAAATTGTTAATAATGTTATCAGCTAATTACCGTCTAATAAAGATTTCGATAGTTTTTGCAAGTATTTTTTTGACAAATGTTTGGAATTTAAAGAGCTCCAATGTAGATTTTACACTCTTTAAAATACAGTCTTGATTTCATTATAGTATTAACTCAACTTTATTGACAGTCATAACATGTAAAGCCAAACTATTGTAAATCTATTTCCTTTTCTGCTGTTTGCCCTTCCGCTGGGAGGTTGGTGTGGCTGGCGGCTGTTTCCTTTTGGTAGGCTTCCTTCGCCGGCCGCCAGCGTCACTGGAGGCATCGCTGTCGCTGTCGGAGAGCTCCTCGCTATCCTCATCCGAATTGCTGTCTTCTTCGCTGGTTGCCTCTTCCTCCTCCGGTTCTGGCAGCGCCTTCTTGGGCTGCTTCTTTTTGGGGGTTTTCTTGGCTTTCGCTTCCACTTCTATCTTTTCATCCTGTTCGTACTCAATGACCACGAAGCCCCGCGGTGCCGGAACTTTTGGGGACTGAGGGGTCTGCGCCTTAACCGCAGGTTTGTCTGGAACTTTGGTGCTTTTGGCTTGGCCACGGGCATTGCCAAACTGGCTGAGATCCAGCAGACCCAGGCCGGTGGGACGACAGTCGATGTTGGTGCTGGCCAGCTCCTCCAGCTCCTGTTTGTCGAGATTACAACGCCAGACTTTGATCTCACCAGAGCTGAGAGATATATAAGGGAGAGTGTCACAGGAGGGTTAAGGCAACTTTCTCCGAATAAAAAACTCACCTGGAGGCGGTGGCCAGTGTTTCGTTCAAATATGCCATGGCCTTGACCCGCGACTCGTGGCCAGGAATGATTTTTGGCTGTCAGGGGAAGGAGATAAGTCACATTAATACACAAATGTCTATGTCTATGGCAGGTAATCCCACTCACCGGTGCCTCTACATCGTCCTTCTCGTCCCCCAGCGAGATCCAGGCAATGCTGCCGTTCTCTAGGCCAGCCAGGCACTCCTTGGCATCCAGCCAGGTGACGCAGATGGGTTTTGCAGGCGTCTTGGCTCGTCGAACTACATTGGCGTGCTTGATGTCCCAGATCTCCAGCAGAAGGGGGCCGCTCATCGTAAAGTGATCGCCGCTCGTGGACCAGGACAGGCACTCCGGCGCCCTGCCCAGTGTCTTCTTGCTCTTCAGGTTCGTCCTGTAGGCCACACGGCCCTTGACCAGATTCCAGGTGTTGAGCACCAGATCGCCGCCCAGGGAAAGGGCCAGCTTGCTGCTGGGATGGCAGCTGATGTGGGTGACGGGCTGGCCGGCATGGGCCTTGCGCCAGTCGCCCTCGGTTTTCCAGCTGCCCACGCGCGTGGCAATCATGTGGCCATCGGCGCTGCCCGAGATCAAGTGGCCCAGGTCCGGCGAGAAGGTCAGCGTGTTCACTGTACCAGTGTGCGAGAGCAGGATCTGGCACTGGTTTCGGGTGCGCATGTCGTAGATGAAGATGCGGTCATCGCTGCCGCCGGTTGCCACCCAGTGGCCCTCCACAGCCAGGGATTTTATGGATCCTGCGTGCGATTTGTCCGCAAACGTTTGCGTCAGCTTGAATTTGTTGGACTTCTCGCCCTCCTCCTCGAGCTCCGTGATCTGGTAGCCCAGCAGGTACTCCTCGTAGGTGCCCACGATGACCTCGATGTCTGGCGGCATGCTGCTCTTGTTTAAAATTGCTTTGTTGTTCGGCTTTTACCAATTTGTTTATACCCGAAGCTGAGGGCGCTCAACTCAACACGTGCGCAAGCGGAGTGGCAGCACTGTTTGGTATTCGTGGGGCAGCCCTGAATATCGATATTTCTTTGGTATTTTCTGCAGGGTCACACCGATGCGGTAACAAGTGCAATATTAACAATAAAATTTTAAGCAAATCCGAAAATGCGCGTGGGCAGCCTGCTGCGGTTCCGCAGCACCGCCCTAAGGAGCTCCACCGCCCGGCAGCAGTATGTGCCGCAGCACAATCCGGCGGTGGAGGATGACATCAAGCGGCTGGAGGATTTCCTGCTGTCCAAGCCGAATGTTTTGGTTTTGACGGGCGCAGGAATCTCGACGGAATCGGGTTAGTTTCTCGTATCTAGTGCATCCGAGCAAGCAGCTAAATGTGATATTCCAACTCAGGCATTCCCGACTACCGCTCCAAGGGCGTTGGACTCTACGCCCGGTCCAATCACAAGCCGGTGCAGCACATGGAATTCGTGAAATCGCCGGCAATCCGCAAACGCTACTGGGCCCGTAATTTCGTGGGTTGGCCCACGTTCTCCGCCACCCAGCCCAATGCCACGCATCATGCTCTGGCCAGATTCGAGCGGGAGGAGCGCGTCCAGGCGGTGGTCACACAAAATGTGGATCGACTGCACACGAAGGCAGGCAGCCGAAACGTAATGGAGGTGCATGGCAGTGGCTTTGTGGTCAAGTGCCTGTCCTGCGATTATCGCGTCGATCGTCATGAGTTCCAGAACATTCTCGCCTCCCTCAATCCGGCCTTTAAGGACGCCCCCGACATGATCCGGCCCGATGGCGATGTGGAGATACCCGCGGAATACATCGACAACTTCCAGATACCCGCTTGCCCGCAGTGCGACGGTGATTTGAAGCCCGAGATTGTCTTCTTTGGGGACTCGGTGCCCAAGGTGCGACTGGACAAGATCGCAGAGATGGTGTACAACAGCGATGGCCTCCTGGTGCTCGGCTCCAGTCTCCTGGTCTTCTCCGGCTACCGGATCGTGCTGCAGACCAAGGATCTCAAGCTGCCAGTGGCCATAGTCAATATAGGAGACACGCGGGCCGATCATCTGGCGGATATCAAGATATCCGCCAAGTGCGGCGATGTGATACCCAAGCTCTTCGACTTTCGTTCCACGAAAAGCTCCTAGCTAATTCTGGTTTTCTCTTGTTGTTATAAATGTGTGTCCAATAAATGGAAAATATTTTAACTAAAGTTGTATATATTTTGTGACTTAAATATTATAGTTCTTCCGTAAAAATAAATAAATAATTTAGAAAAAAAGCAATTTAAACTCCAATTTTGGCGTTAAAAAATACCAGAAGTTTTTAAAATACCAAAAGTGGGGGGATGTCATCGATAGTGATATCGATGTCTGGACCACTCTATTGGCAAGTTCACAAGAAAAACAAGAAAAAAAGCTGAAGCCGGATTGCAAATGAAAATTTGATAAAAACTCAATAAAAAGGAGTAAATTACGACATTTGGTGTAATCTGTCGAGAGAGAGCCAGTCGGTGAGCATCGATTAGTCACCGCCCGTTAGTAGGAGGCGTGTCTGCGGTGAACCGGCGCCCACGGACACCAACAAATCGGCAATGTCGAAGAGTTCGGGGTAAGTTTTCCGCCTTTTTTTTTCTCTCCAATATTTCCAATAATAGCCCCATTCCAACTCTACAGGCGGGAGCGAGACAGGGATAGGGAGCGGGACAGGGACAGGGATCGGGACAGAGACAGGGATCGGGATAACCGCGGCAGGGACTATGACATGAGTAAATCCCGCAATGGAGGAGGAGGAGGAGGAGGAGGCGGCGGCGGCGGCGGTAGCAGCTTTGGAAGTTCCCGTAGCGGCAGGGAGGAGCGTAAGCGTGGCAAGGACACGGCCAGCGAGCGCGGCAGGAGGGATGATAAGCGGAGGAAGCGTTCCAGGTCCAAGGATTACGATAAGGACAAGTGAGTGGCTTTTAATCCGTCTAGAATCCGTGACTAAAGCTGTTTAATAACCCTTTACAGACGCCTTGAACGTGATCGGGATCGAGAACGCGAGCGCCAGCGGGAAAAGGAGCGGGAGCGCGAGAAGGAAAAGGAACGCGATCGGGAGAAGGAGCGCGATCGGGATCGCCAGCGGGATCGAGAGGCGGATAGCAGACGGCCGGCACCCCCTGCCCCGCTGATTATACCGGTGCCCTCGTCCAGCTCTTCGGACGAGGAGGTGGAAGAGATCGACAAGGAGGAGCAGCAGCGTCGCCTCGAGCAGGAGATGATCAAGCGCCGTGAGCGCATCGAACGCTGGCGGGCGGAACGCAAGCGGGATACCAAGGTGCCGGCAGTGGCGCCGGCTGCAGTGAAAACCGCCAAGAAGTGGAGCTTGGAGGACGAGTCCGAGGAGGATGACAGCAATCATGCACCGCCGCTGGACAGCGGCAAGAAGGATGCCGAGCCCGACTCGCCGCCGTCCAAATTTCATAGCATCCGCAAGCGCTTCGACGACGATGCCGTCGAGACAAAGTTCTCCCCGATGAAGCGACCCACCTTCGGCAAGGCATTCGGCGCCAAGCTGGGCATGGGCTTGTCAGCCAAGACCGAGGCGCAGATCAAGAAGGAGACACCTGCCGCTGAGCACAAGGAGGTGAAGAAGGACCCCCAGCCCGAGCCAGAGCCAGCCGAGTCCGCTCCCGTCAAAATGGAGACCGATGAAGTCAAGACGGAACCTCTGGTGGTGGAGACAAAGCCGGAACCGGACAAAACCGAGCCGGAGGCGGAAACTGCGCCACAAGCCGAGGCCGATGCGAAAGTCGAGCCCGAGGACGATATAGATCCGCTGGACGCCTACATGCAGGAGGTCAACAATGAGATGCGGCGCGTCAACAACTTTGTGAATCCGCCCACCAAGGGCGGCACCCAGGGCGTCGTCATCCTCACGGGCGTGGCCAAGAAGAAGTCGACGACGACGAAGAAGGGCGAGCTGATCGAACAGAATATGGACAGTCTGGAGTACTCCAGCGAGGACGAGCTGGAGGATATACGCGACACGGCCGTCAATCTGGCCATGAAGCATCGCAAGGAGTTGGCCAAGATCGATCATTCCTCGGTCAGCTATGCTCCCTTCCGCAAAAACTTTTACGTCGAGGTGCCGGAGCTTGCGCGCATGACCGCCGGCGATGTGGAGAAGTATCGCACAGAGCTGGAGGGGGTGCAGGTGAAGGGCAAGGGCTGTCCCAAGCCCATCAAGGTGAGTGCAAATACCTAAACTTGGATGTGACTTTCCGTACATAGCTAATGGCTATCCCCCACAGACCTGGGCCCAGTGCGGCGTCAGCAAGAAAGAGATGGACGTGCTGCGCAAGCTGGGCTTCGAGAAGCCCACGCCCATCCAGTGCCAGGCCATACCGGCCATCATGTCCGGACGGGATCTGATAGGTATTGCTAAAACCGGCAGTGGCAAGACGTTGGCATTCATTTTACCAATGTTTAGGCACATCCTGGACCAGCCGAGCCTCGAGGATGGCGACGGCGCCATTGCCATCATAATGGCGCCCACGCGCGAGCTCTGCATGCAGATCGGCAAGGACATACGCAAGTTTAGCAAGTCGCTGGGCCTGCGTCCGGTCTGTGTCTACGGCGGCACGGGGATCTCCGAGCAGATTGCCGAGCTGAAGCGCGGCGCCGAGATCCTCGTGTGCACGCCGGGCCGCATGATCGATATGCTGGCGGCGAACTCGGGCCGCGTTACGAACCTGCGACGCGTCACCTACGTGGTCCTGGACGAGGCGGATCGCATGTTCGACATGGGCTTCGAGCCGCAGGTTATGCGCATCATCGACAACGTGCGGCCGGATCGGCAGACGGTCATGTTCAGTGCCACATTCCCGCGCCAAATGGAGGCCTTGGCCCGCCGCATCCTCAAGAAACCCATCGAGGTGATTGTCGGCGGCAGGTCGGTGGTGTGCAAGGATGTCGAGCAGAATGTCGTCATCCTCAGCGACGATGCCAAGTTCTTCAAGCTTCTCGAGCTGCTGGGCATCTACCAGGAGGCCGGCAGCATTATCGTCTTTGTGGACAAGCAGGAGAACGCCGACAGCCTGCTGCGCGACCTCATGAAGGCCTCGTATCCGTGCATGAGCCTGCACGGGGGCATCGATCAGTTCGATCGCGACTCCACCATCATAGACTTCAAGTCGGGCAAGGTGCGGCTGCTGATAGCCACCTCGGTGGCGGCACGTGGCCTGGACGTCAAGGATCTCATCCTGGTGGTCAACTACGATGTGCCCAACCACTACGAGGACTATGTGCACAGGTGAGACAGCGAGAACTTGGAGCCATAGGCGCATAAACCTTACTAACTACTCTTCTTTCCCGCAGATGTGGACGCACTGGTCGGGCGGGCAAGAAAGGCACCGCCTTCACCTTCATAACGCCGGAACAATCGCGCTACGCTGGCGATGTGATTCGCGCCCTCGACCTGTCCGGCAGTCCCATTCCCGCCGAGCTGCAAACGCTGTGGACGGAGTACAAGGCCGCCCAGGAGGCCGAAGGCAAGACAGTGCACACCGGCGGCGGCTTCAGCGGCAAGGGCTTCAAGTTCGACGAGCAGGAGTTCAACGCGGTCAAGGAGAGCAAGAAGCTGCAGAAGGCCGCCCTGGGTCTGGCCGACTCCGACGATGAGGAGGACATCGAGCAGGACATTGACCAGCAGATCGAACAGATCTTTGCGGCCAAGCGCACGGTGAAGGACACTTCGGCCTCGGCCACAGCTGCGGCGGCGGCTGCCGCTGCCGTGGCTGCTGCCGCCGCTTCCGGTGGCAATGTGGCTCTGGCCTCGGCGGCTGCCGCAGCTGCTGCCGCCAATATGGCCATTGCCGCGGCATCGGCTGGCGCTGTACCGGGTGTACCTGCTGCCGCTGCTGCGGCTGGGGCAGTTGGCGGAGCGGCGCTCAGCTCGGACAAGCTGGAGTTGGCCAAGCGACTGGCCTCCAAGATCAACAGCAGCAAGAATCTGGACACAAAGAGCACGGTGACGGTCGTGGAGCCGCTGCTCAAGGGACAGCATGTCCCGGGCACAGCCCCGCCGCTGCTAACCGCACGAACGGTGGCCGAACAGATGGCCGCCAAGCTGAACAACAAGCTCAACTACCAGCCCAAGGAGGACGAGGAGGCCATGGGCAGCATTGCCGGTGGCAATACCAATTCGTTTACCAAATACGAGGAGGAGCTGGAGATCAACGATTTCCCGCAACAGGCCCGCTGGAAGGTGACGTCCAAGGAGGCTCTCGCCCAGATCTCCGAGTACTCGGAGGCGGGTCTCACCGTGCGCGGCACCTACGTGCCGCAGGGCAAGAATCCGCCGGATGGCGAGCGGAAGCTCTACCTGGCCATCGAGAGCTGCAGCGAGCTGGCCGTGCAGAAGGCCAAGCGCGAGATCACGCGCCTCATCAAGGAGGAGCTGCTGAAGCTCAGCTCTGCCCACCACGTCTTCAACAAGGGGCGCTACAAGGTGGTCTAGGCACTGGGCCACAAGTTGGAAGCAAACAAAGATTATTTGTAAAAATCAACTACACAATCAAATCAAATAAAGATTTAACTTTAGCTTAAACGCGGGCAAGTTGAAACTGAAAGGAAGTTAATTAATTTTAAAGCAATGAGGAGGTTTCCTAGGAGGAAAGGTTCCCGAAATACAGAACACTTGTGCTTTTTCGTATTTTTTGTTGCTTGCTTGCTGCATTTTTATTATTTACTTATATATCTCTCCACCTGCAATCAATTGATTTTCATGCTACAGTATTTGTTTTTGTTTTTCTTGTGTCTAGAAACTACTAAAATTAAATTTAAATGTAGTTATGAGCTTGTCGGGCATGTCCGCCGTTGTCTTGGTTTTCTATTATAATTTTTTATAATTATTATTATGCGCTTGATGAAAAAAATTCAATGTTTTGTTTACATTTTTGTTTTGTTTCGTTTTTTTTATGCACTAATTTGTCGGCAAAAATGTTGTTTCGATACAAAACTATGAGTTTATTTTAGCTTTCCTTAATTTCCTTTTTTAAAATTATTATTGAATTTCGCGCTTGTCTTGACTTGGGTTTCTTTGCTTTACTGTTTTTCTGTTTTTGCTGTTCGTTTTGTTATTACCTTTTATTTATGGCTACTCATTCAAAATCATTCACACGCTCGCTATATATAACCTTGACCTTTATGCTTCTCCGCTTTATATATGTACAATTCTAGTTAAAACTATAAAATGTGCTAAATTATACAAAAAAAAAAACGCAAAAAAAATTGTATGTATAGTATATAATTTTTTTAAAATTCTTTATATATATAATATATATACTATATATAAATATTACTATATATATCCATATGTTTTATGCATAGTTGTCATAGAGTGGCTTTTATATATACTATATATATATGTGTGTCCTTCCGCTTTAGTTTTTAGTTTAGTTTGGCAACATTTTAAATTCGTTGCAATATCTCCACAGTTGCTGCTAACTCTTCTGCTGTTTCTTTGCATTTATTTAGTTGTTTGTTTTGTTTTGTTTTCTGCATTAGTTTACTTATAATTAGACAAAAAAAAGGGTACAATTATGCTCTCTCCTTGCTGTTCTCTGAGGGGGAAGCTGGGGAAAGAGGAGAGGGGTCTTGGGTTCGGGGCCTACGCATTTTGGCCTGGCTCTCTCTGGATCTACGGTAAGCTAGCTGAAAAATCATCCATGTCCTTTTTTATTTTCTTTTCTTTTCCTTCTTGGTTTTGGCTACGTGTGCTGCTGGTATTTACAATCGAATCAAAGTTCCCTATATCGTATATAGTATTATATACAGAGTGGCTAATATATCGCAAGTGAGTGGTGTGTGTGTGTGTGTTGGGAGTGTGTCTCTGCTTGTTGCTGCTCCTGCTGCTGCTCCTGCTCCTGCTCTTGTTGTTGTTTCCTCCAGTATCTCCTCTCGGCTGCCATTTTCCTTAGATTTATAAGCTTAGATTCTTATTATCGGATCACTTGAAGCAATTTCTTGGCATTCTTTTTTTTTTTGGTCTTTGTCGTGTCTTTGTGTGTGTATTTGGTGTGTGTTGTGTGTGTGTGTTTATCCTTGTTGTTGGGCAGTAGCAGATTCTGGAGTGGAGGGGTTTCTTTCCTTTCTTCTGGAGAGAAAGAGAGAGAGAGAGAGAGGGGAAGGCCCGTCGTGTGTTGTTCAATTGATTTATCATTTCAATTTGTTCTTCGCCTTTTTCTCCGTTTTTTTTTGCTCATTTTTTGTTCTGCAAAAAAGAAAGACAGTAAGTGAAAGAGGGGATGAAAGGGAAATACAAATAAATGGCTTAGTTTGGTCAATTTATGTTCGGTTAAAGGTGGCTGAGAATGCACAGAGAACAAAAGGATATAAAGAAATCAATACGGTTCGAATGTCCTTTGAAAAAGCTGCCCAAAACTATGCTTTAAAAATTTTATAACAACAAATATAACAGATTTCAACTTACAGATTTTATAGCATACTTTTCGACAGCTTTTTTAGGGATTTTAAAACTCTTCAGTTTGGAAAATAAAAATACATGAAGAATGTATATTTATCAAAAACACTAGACTGACGCCAACAGCTTTGGACTTTTTTGTCGTAAATGGGGTGCCAATAAATAAACTTTCAATTGAAACAAAATACGATCTATCTTCGGATCACCTACCTGTAGTAGCAACATTAAGCCACACTCCCCAATATAAATCCAGAAAGAAATCCTTACTAGCTCCCGGCTCCTCTGTCGAAACATTTAGGAATGTCCTAGACAAAAGCATTAACCTAAACATGGACATAAATTATCCAGAAGACATCGAAGATGCTATAGTGATGTTCATGGACAAAATTCACGTGGCTGCGACACTTGCTACACCAGGAAGCAGAAATTCTTCTACCCAGAGTAGACGCACTATACTTCCACAAAACGCTTCAGTCCTCATACAACTCAAACGAAGAGCTAGACGAGAATTTTCCAGAACAGGAGACGCACGCGCCCACAACATCTACAAAAGGTTATCAAATCGTCTTAGCAAAGTTCTGGTGAAAAACAAACAAGACCACTTTGACCAAATGCTGGAAAATGCAAGTCCTGATGCATCGACTAACTACTCGCTGTGGAAACTCACGAATAACCTTAAAAGACAAGTTATTCCAAAGGCTCCTATCAGAAATCCGGCTGGTGGTTGGTGCGGCTCCAGTCAGGAGAAGGCCGATATCTTTGCAAGCAGCTTAGAGGATAGATTTAAGCCATTGAATCTAACTCCGGCAGAACACCGAAACAGGGTGCAAACACTCCTGGACCAACCTTTTCAAATGGCCCTCCCCACAAACCCTGTTACTTTGGAAGAGGTAGTAACGCAGATCAAAAAGCTCAAACCTAAAAAATCGCCTGGTGAGGACCACCTAGATAACAGAACGCTCAAACTCCTTCCCAACAAAGCTGTACTTTTCTTAGTCCTATTGTTTAATAGCGCCCTAAGGCTGGGACACTTTCCAAGCAAATGGAAATCGGCAATCATAACGATGATTCCGAAGCCTGGAAAGCAACCCACTGAAATAGATGCGTATAGGCCCATTAGTCTTCTACCCGCGCTAGGGAAAATGTTGGAAAGGGTAATACTAGAACGCATTCTCAAACTTCCAAGCGTGAGTCAAGCTATTCCAAAGTGGCAGTTCGGTTTCCGAAAAAGTCATGGCACTCCAGAACAGCTACACCGAGTGACAAACTTTGCTCTGGAGGCAATGGAGGATAAAATGTATACAACCGCTGTGTTCATGGATATACAACAAGCCTTTGATAGAGTATGGCATGATGGTCTTCTAAGTAAGCTTAAGTCCCTTTTGACGCCACAGCTATTTCATCTTATCAAAAGCTTTCTATCGAACAGACAGTTCAGTGTGGTAGTCGATGGCGACAAATCATCTACGCGTACAATCTCAGCAGGTGTACCCCAAGGCAGTGTTTTAGGCCCGACTCTTTATTCGCTGTATACTTCTGATATGCCGGATTCCTGGTGCTGTACAGAAGTTGAAGACGAAAACGTTCTGATTGCAACCTACGCGGATGACACCGCGGTATTGGTCAGG
>VNJU01009378.1:0-37867 GCA_008042675.1 Drosophila seguyi | reverse complement strand
TACATCGATTTCAGAGGCGCCTGGATTAAGGCCGGAAACGAAGACTAGCTTTTTTGGAGCAACGCCAGCTAAAGGCGCCGGTTTACGTTGGGCAACTCCAGAAATTGCAGAATGTTGGGGTACACGGCTGGTGAAGTTGAGACCGCCGGAGGTACCTCAGGGTGGGCATCCAAGTGCAACGACGTGCAGACAGCGGCATGCGACGTGGATGGTTGGTCGACATTGACTGGCTGCAGATTCGAAGGCATGTCGGCGTTGGATTGTTGCGGATCCATGTCGAAATTCGTCCGGCCAGAAATGGGAGCAAATACGGCATCTTCAACAGAGCCATTGACCCCGGCTCGCAGGGTCTGTATAAAGTAAGAAACTATTAGAACGGTTGCTTATTTGTTTATTTAAGGAGTCACTTAAAGTGGCGTTCCGCCTTCTGGAAACTGCTTGACAAATCCCTGAAGCCGGCAGCCAAGGGCTGAAACTCGAGGTGGGTTTGCCTCATAAATGCCCTCATATCCGATTTGATATGTAGGCAACTCGGCCACGTCCAGTCCAATCCGAAATTTTTACGTATGCAATCAGCAACACGCGGGCCAACTTGTCCAAGATCGGCGCAAGTAGAATGAGCGATATTGTCACAGAGCCAACAATAGACAGTGGCCTGCCGCGCAGTAATTGCTCCGCCGCTCGAACACGGATTAACACAGCAGATTATTGAAAATAATTTACACAACGACGTCAATCGATCAAAAAAATTTCGCGACGAAGAGACCGATCAAAACAAAAGACTGAAAAGCGCAAAAATAAAAGCTTTTGATGATCTGCGCTCAGTTTTTCTGATTGAAATCAGCGAAAGTACACAAAAGTACGAAAGAACACTTGCACCAACAAAATCACCAAGGCGATGCAGCGATAAGCGGTAAACGCAAGACGCAAGAAACAGAAAGGCAAAGCCATCTGATAAAAATGTAAAGTCGGCTAAGGTTTACGTAAATCAAGTCACTGTCTTTGTTTAAGAAGCACCAGTTGTTTTTGTATGGTAAATATCACAGAATCACTGACCACTTGCCAACAATTTGGGCTAAGTAGGATAGATTTTACTATAAGAACTTTAAAAAAAGGAAGAGCGATAGAAAAACACGTCCAACTCGAAGCAAGCTTTTACATTGAACCAAATTAAATTAATCAGAGGCACATCACAATTCGAAAACCCACTCAAAACTCATCTAACCAGACACACATAAAACATATATATAAAGTACACTTGAAATTTAAGAAATAAAATGATGTTAATATTAAGTTAGTTATATTAAATTAACTTGTAGAGCCAGGATAATAAATAAATAAAAAAATAAAAAGAAGTGGACGCACAACGAAAGTATATTGAGCAGCTTTCTCCATCCAGTACCAACCACACGCTGAAAAAAAGCGTATCAAAATCTGAAGGCACCAATTGATGCAGTTACACCTCTATAAGACTTTTTGGCAAATGGATTAGAATCGAGAAACAATGAGCCTATACTTTCGCTGAACACCTCCAAAAAGTTTTTTAGCCAAATCCGCCTACTAACACTTTTAGCCCCACCTATTCAACCGGAAACTACGCACCCCTGGGGCCAATTGTTTTTAATACAGCTAAAATTCTAAGTTTTGCCAAAGAATGAAAGCCTAAAAATAGCCTGGACCGACCTAATCTTCTATATTAATAAAACAAAGTTTGTGGATGCAAGAACGCAGATTACTCCATTTCCAGACGTTCGATTTGGATGGTTTTTTTCTGTTGAGTTCGTATTCTCTAGGAGCTTTGATTAGGCTATGTGAAAATTCCGAAAAATCTTTAGAAAACCAGGAAAATAAAGAAAATCGTTTTAAGCTACAAATGTAACAACAAACAAACACAAAAACCACAGGAGACTCTGAAGGCCGAAATATATATTCGTTTAATATTTGACTGCTGAACATTTTTTTACCAAACAATATTTCTTTGCTTCTTTGCTAAAATTAAACGAGTTTTCTTAGTTATTGTGGTTTTGCCTTTTGATGATTCGTGTTATATCTTTTATCCTATACGTGCGTGTTTTTTCAAAACATCACTAATTAAGGTTAGCCGTAAATCGATTACGCATTTTTTGTTGTTTCATTCGCTGTTTTCGTCCATTCAAACTGCATCGTGCACTGTTGTCAAACGGCTAAGATCCACAATTAATTTATGATTAAGAAAATGTTTTGTCGTGATGAAAATGTAATGTTGTTGTTATATGATTGTGATGTTTGTGTGTAACGATCTTTCATTGCAGGAAAAGTCGAAATAGAAATTACCTTGACGGTTGGCATGATAATAATATTGGTTGCGCTAAAAGAAGTCATTTGGAAGCAATTATTATACTTATGAATGTTAGCTAAGGAATGTTTGGAAACTGGACCACCACCAGACAAAAGAGATTGCAATGGCTCTGGTGGAGGATATAACGTTGGTAGAACCACTTTTCTATCAGCACAGCACATCCCTGGAGTTTATTTTTGGAATTTTCGTGTGTTACAATGCTGACACAAGACATCCATCGCACCGATATCAATGCATTGGATTGTGCCATCCATTGTATCATCATAGCGATATGCTACTCACTGATTCTGCGCCGCACACGTCAAATTAAATTTTCTTGATCATCACTTGCAGCAGAACGACGTATTCCTCTCCGCGCATTATTGGTTTCCTTTTTAAGAAACACTTCCTTCTTGAGTTTGTGCAGCACGTAAGTTCGCTAACCTTGAACAGATCTTTTCGACGAAATTCACGCTGCTCTTCTGTCATATTTTGACAAATATTTGTCAACTCCTGCGCTCTTCTACTTTGAGTTGTAAGATTTTTAACGTCGTGGTCGCGCCATTATTCATTAAGACAAAGCGTTAAGATATGTCGGTAAAAAAGCAAAGTCTGAAACATTCGTCTTTCTCTTTACAGTGAACGGTCGTGTTTTTGTTTTGCTCTCCGAATTTTGTGTTTTTTTTTTATTTTTTAAGTCACCGGGGTTTTTTTTGTAAATAATTACTAATTTTTTTAAGTCACTTCTGCCGTTTGCTACGGCGCGTACATGCACTTTGTTTTGTGGTTTATTTTGAATTAATTTCACTTTTAGTTTTGTGCTATGACGGTTTTCTTAATTTTTTTTTTCTCACTCTCCCACTCACAGGCGTTGCCGGTTCTCCTCTTTCGTACAGTGGTCAAAGGGTTGTGAAATGTCCCTTAATTTTGTTCGGTGGCATTAAAAACTGACGAAAAAATAAAACATAAACAGATCATCCAAGGATTTATTGCTGGCTTTGCGATACGGTTGTACACGCTAAGTGTGTACAAGTGTGTATCGTGGATGTAATTTCAGTAAAATTGGATTACACTACTGTTGCCAGTCCTGTAGAGAGGTTGAGAAGGAAATGAAATCCTTCATGCGCCAGACCAGAAATGGATTTAGTGATCTGATGGTCAATTTTCGCTAAGCGAATGATCTGTTCATCGCGTTAGACACTCAATTTAAAAGTATGAAGCTATTAAATGAGTCGCCAAAGCGCAAAAAAACTGTTGCTGGTCGGCAGCAACTGTGTGAATCCCAGCAACCTATGTCCGGGACTATCCCCTCTGTACAGCCCCCGGCCCAAATACCAAGCCAAATGGTTTTGAGATCGAGAACAATAAAAGATTCGGTAACCGAATGTACAGGGGTGGAAATGGCAACTGGTTCGTCTCTTATTTCTGTTGTGTCCGCTGCGGTGCCCCAAACTTCGACGCCGCAGGCTCCCATTGAAAAACTCCCCAGGGTCAGGCCGGATTATCGGCTATTGGTAACACTGTGTTACCAAAGACTCTCACAGCTGTTCCAACATCGAAAATAAAATTTGTTTCGCGGTTTGCCCCCGACCTCGCATCGGAAGATGTTCTTGCCTATATTCAAGGCAAAACACAAGCCGAAAATTTAAAAGTGGAAAAGTTTAAATTTGCTCTGGTGACTTCTGGCCAGAGCACGTTGTAGTTAAAGAATTCGAGGCCAAAAAAAGAAAATGCGGCCAAAAGGAGTACGGCTTCCCATACAAGACCGCTAAGACCAATGCAAGGACCACCTCGACACCCTCAGTCCCAAAAAACTAACCACTTCCTTCCAACTTTTCTATCAGAATACTAGCGAAACAAAAATATGTTTCGTAGGTGGGACAGCTATAATGGCTTTTGGCGATACAGACTGATTGTCAGCATTGCCAGTATGGGACGGTAGTCCGGGCCTAGCACCCTGGGCAGATAAAATATCGGGGCTCTGAGGGGTCAGTATTTGAGACCCCCTAGGGGATATAACGGAAATCACCGGGGGCGCGGTTCCTCCAGTAACACATTCGGAGGCCGAATCTTTCTTGCTACTTGAACTCAAAACTCTTGGAATCGGTTCTAAGGACGACGGCTGTGTCGCTGGAGGCTGCTGTTCGACCGCTAGAGGTTGGGATCCGTCTAGATGCTGCCGATCAGTAGCGGATTTTTTGCGCCTAGGAGACTCATTTAATAGCTTTAGGCTATTAAATTGGGTATCCAGCGCCAAGAACATATCTTGAGTTTGGCGGAAACTCAATAATACGTCTTTAAAACCGTTTTTGGTTTGCCGCATAAAGGACATCATCTCCCTTTCAACATCGCGACAGGCCTCACAACAGTACCGCAGACCGATGTTTTTTCTTACATCGTCTACCGCCCGAGACCCAACACCAATGCACTTGGAATGCATAATGTTGTCGCACAGCCAGCAGCCGATTGTAAGATCAGCATGCTTACAGGTTTTAACGACACAGACAATAGCGGACATTATTTGGACTTACCACTGTACCTTTGCGTAAGGAGAGATAAGAGTGCAGCTGCACTGAAAAAACGCGACGGCGCATGCTTAACGGAGAAGGCACAAAGAGGAATAAAACAAATGCAAAAGCAAACACTAGCAGCACAACTAAAATGTGAAATTAATGATAATTAAATACACTAAGCCGAATAGCTTCATGCACACGAAGTGAACGGGATCTTTATCAATCACAAAATCAAAGAATTATAATAAAACACCCGTTGTTTTTTATCAAAAAATTACACAAAACGAGAGCGCAAGAAAAAAACACGTCCGTTCACTTGGAAGAGTACTTTAAATCGATGATTTTCCGGGTAAGTACACAATTTATAGAGTTGGCCGTCCTCCCCAGCGAGGAAGTGGAGTTTTAATTGCCGTTGACTCCTCCCTTATCTCTGAACTGGTTGGCCTTGACTATGCCACTGATATCGAATTTATTTGTGTAAAACTATCATTTCCAGGTAGTTTTATTTACTTTACATTTTTTTATCGGCTGAGGAGCCTATTTATTGGAAACACCTTTCGGCAATTCGGGCCGTTAACAAAAGGTTTTCAGATCGAGACCAACTCATAACTCTAGGGGACTTCAAGATACCTGGAGCTCGTTGGTCTTCAGATGGTGTGTCAGATGTTTTTCAAACTGTGGCACAGCACGACCTTATTGATGGCCTGCTTGACATATTTTTGTCTCAAGTTAACCATGTCCATGATTCTCTAAACCGCTTATTGGATCTTTGTTTCGTCTTAGATCCTCTAGGTTGACTTACTCAGAGCTGCTCCATTGACGCTACCTGAATATCCTTACCATCCTACTTTCGAACTGACTGTCGACACGGGGACAGTTGTAAAAAAAAGATCTGTTGTTTAGCCAACAAAGTTCGCTGTTTTCGGAAAGCCATTTAATATCTGAGTTCGATTGGTCAAATCTGTACATGTGTACTGACATGGCAGCCGTCGTGGACATTTATTACAGTACCATGAACTCTTTCTTTTTATCCTGTGTTCCCCTTAGCCTATACGTCTGTCTCCAGTAAGCCTAGGCTTTACAATAAATACAAACTTACTCGTTCTAAAACTGTTCTTTCTAACTATCTTTGTGCTCGGTCGAAATTTACCGTGCTAACCGCTGGGTCTTATAAAAATTATTTGACTCGTTGCAGGGTTCTGTTCTCACAGGACCCAATGCAGTTTTATAACCAAGCGTAAACCAAACATATACCTTTCCTCGCTTTCATTAAAAGACTCTTCAGCAAGTTCGGATCAGGCTATCGCGGATCTTTTTGCTGAGTTTTTCAACACCACTTATTCCTCTTCAACTAATCTAAACCAGATAAACCTGATGAACTATTTCCCAATGCCCAGCTCAAACCTTATTTTCAGTCCTATCTTAGACACAAGCTGGCTTAACTCGCTAAAGATCCAAACGAAGAGCGTTTGGATCTTCAGCGAGTTAAGCCAGTTTACTCATTGGGTCCCGATTAACTACCGGGTTGTGTACTCAGGTATTGTGCCGAGTCTCTGTGTAACCCCCTTCTCAAATTGTTTACCTTATCCTTAGAAACATCAGAATTTCCCCTTATTTTGAAGGAATCATTTATAATTCCTCTCCACAAAAAAAGGTAGCAAATCGGATGCTGGTAACTAAAGAAGAATCTCTGAGTTGTCGGCAATTACAAAACAATGACCTTCCGCTGGTTATAACCAACTCAAGAGTACTTATGTTCGCAGTCGATGTTAAACTATGCCTGCAGTATAAGGACAGCTTATGCCAGTCAGGCTTACAATCGGATCTTAAAAACTTTCATGCATGGTGTCGTGCTTACTTGTTAGAACTCAACATATCTAAATGCAAATTGATGACATTCTCACGTGTCACTCCCCAGTATGCTACATATATGCTTAATGAATGCGCTTTGGAAAGAATCACTCTTGTTGATGATCTAGGTGTTTGTCTATATCCTAAGCTTTCGTGTTCAGAACATATTTCTTGCATGGTTAACAAGGCAAAGGCGTGCTGGGATTTATTAAAAGGCGGTCAAAGGAATTCGATTCTCCTTATATAACGAAGATTCTCTTTACTTCGCTTGTTCGTCCTATTTTGGAGTTTGGGTCTTGCGTTTGGAGTCCTTAATTTGGAGTTCATATCAACCGCACTGCATCCGTTCAAAAAAGTTTGCCCTACGCGGCTTAACCTGGGATGCCGACCTAAGATTACCGTCTTACGCTAATAGACTTTTATTAATTAACCTACCATCCCTAGCTAACCGTAGAACGATGCTTGGTGTAGTCTTTTTACACAAGCTTATTTACGGTGCCGTAGAGAGCCTCTACTTGCTAGGACAGCTCAACTTCCATGTTCCCCGACTAACATCCAGAACTTTTATCCCCTTAGCAATAAATCACTGTAGGAGGGAGTTTGAGGTACATGAACCCTTTATAGAGAGCCTCCCTCGCCTTAAAACTATATTGCTAGTAGAATTAGCTCGTAATAACGTATGAACCTAAAACTGAAATATTCTCGAACTTTCCTTTATTTTACTTTTCACGCGTCTATCTAAAACGCGATCGTGCCGTAAGTCACACGGCCCCTCGTTCGGTTGGCGGGAGGTGGGCGTGGGACCAGCACGCAAAAAAAAAAAAACAAAACAAAAAAAACCACGAATCTTCAAGAAACCAAATAATGACAACTTTCATTTCTAGATTTCCACTAAGAAAACTCTTTTAATTTTAACAAATAAATGACAGAAATATTTTTTCATTAAAAAAATGTTCAGCAGTAAAATATTTAACAAATATCGATTTCGGCATTCAGAGCCTCCTGTGGCGTTGTCGATTGTTGTTAAAAATGTCTTTTTCTATTTTGCGTTCTTTCCAAAGATTTTTTGGAATTTTCACATAGCTTAATCTTTGCTCCCAAAAAATACGAACCCAACCATCAAAATCCATACAAATCGGACTTCTGTATTTAACTGAATCGTCTCTAACGTTTTTCCTGAGATTCGAGAAATTTTAAAGAATCATTTATGGTTGAGTTCACGAGTACGGATGTAGACGAAAAAAATTGTTCGATTCAAAATGAAATACCAAGCAATATGCATTTCTACAAATCATTTGACACAATTACTGATGAAGACGACGTTGTCAACTGAATTTTTTAATTCTTTGGAATTACCAGGACTTCCACAACATAATTTGCGGTTTAAAGTTTGTTTGGTGATAATTTTGTTAAGAAACATCAAGCAACCGCGTCGTTAAAATGGTACGCGACTAACGGTGAAGTGATTACGGCCAAATGTTATACAAGCAACCATCTTGAAAGGCAAATATCGGTGCGAGGATGTATACATTCCAAGAATTCCTATGATTTTACATTTTCTCTGAAACGAATTCAGTTTCCGGTACGTCTTACGTTCGCTATGTCAATTAAGTCAAGTCGCAAGGTAAATCGCTAGATGTTTGTAGAATTAATTTGGAATTTACTTTTTACACGACCAACTTTACGTCGCATGTTCCCGTGTCGGAAAGCCACCTTCATTATTTATATTCGCGCCAAATGGAAAGACCAAAAATGTTGTTAATGCATTAAAATACACTGAAATTAATTTAAATGAATTATGTTGTGTTTGGTTTTCCATTTCCACTTATGGAAAGAAATCGAGAGCCATAACTTTAAAAACGAATTTTGGGAGGGACAACGTCCGCCGGGGCCGCTAGTCAATAATAAAATGATTAGTCATCTCCCTCAATCGAATCAATCTGCCAACTCTTTAACGCAATTGCGAAGCTAACCTTTTTTCCGAAACAACGGAACTAGTTAGTAATATAATGGTACCCGTCTCATAAAACACAAGAATCAATTTGGCTTTCTACAAAAACACGAACCATAGGGCAGGTAAATCGTATCATGAAAGAAATACGCAGTGCTTTTAAAAATAAAGATGTAGCTCAGGGTTTTGATAGAGTATGGCTCGATGGACATATATTAGAAATTAAACAACTGCTACCCCAAAATACTCAGAAGCTGCTGGGAGGAGTACCTCTACAAACGCACTTTCGCAGTAAGATGCAAAAGCAGTATGCCTCAGGGCAACAACATCAACGCTGGTATCCCCCAAGGCACCGTGTTGGCCCCTATCCTCTACAGCCTGTATACATCGGATATACCCACTACCTCTCAGCTAACAACGTTCGCCGATGATATCGCGATACTCCGTCGTTCCAGATCGCCAACCGAGGCAACTTTGAAGCCACCCTGTCGCATGCTATTGGTTGAAAAATAGATTGCAGACTAGCGCATCCGTATCAAGACGAAAAGCAAATATGTTACCTTCACGCTAAAACGACAGACCTCCCCCAATACTACAAATTATAAAGACTCTGTGTTTAGTTTTATTATTCTTTATTCCTGCACTCCTGTGAGGGTGAGGTTATGTTTTAATAATTTTATATGATACAAGGCTCACGCCCCGGAGTACAGGTTTTTACTAATCTAAAGGTCCACTCCAGCTGCAGCTTGAGGCCTCTGGCCTGCTGGAGCGCTGCCGCCAAGGGACCAGGTCAGCACTTCTTATCCACGCCGATCACACGCTCCGCGAGTGCCAGGACGCACTCCGGCCAATTGCCCATGGAGTGCGCGATCAGCGGTTACGTTGTTGCGCATGAAGAGCACCGAATATGGCCTGAAACTTGGCAGTTTCACTCCGTGAAAACTGCTGGTGTTAACTCCTACATCCTTTAAAAGGTCGCCGTCCCGGGGAGCCACTTGCTCCTTGTCGGCGTTACCTCCGAGTCTTTTCTGGTCTTCAGGTATGGTAGCGGAGCCGGTTTTTTGAATGGATCTTCCTAACTGGTTTACGAACCAAGCTAAGTGCTACCTTGTCGGAGTAAGTTACCAAGTAGGTCCCGGATACTTTCTGGTCTCGCCCTTGGTCGTCAGTTATGGTCACGTTGGCATCATTTACGATGAGGGTGCCATGATCCAATGGTAACTGGATCCAGATGACCTGGAAACGTGGAACAGTGCGCGGTATTACAGAAGGTGGCGCCGACTGCCGTCTTGCAGTAGCCGATGTTGAGGTTTCGCATTTGGCAAGCAGCCAGTAGGTTTCCGTCCTCAAAGTTCAGGATCTTGTTCTGGTGCTGGACTGGGAAGACCGTCATCTTCTTACATACAACCTTAGGATTAACGAATTTAATTAGAGAATGTAATAATATTTCTAATATTTCTATCAAACTAACGTCAATAGGCTGTCTGTCTTTGAATTCGTCAATATCGGAGTTGTCCAAAATAGTTTGACTTAAAATATTTAATTTCGCTGGGGTTAGGCTCATTAGAATGTTTTCTAAGTCTGTGATTAAATTTCTATTATTTGCCAAAATAATTTTTAAAAGGTCAGTTTCGAAGTCTGTTTCGAATTTTTAGATTTGGTTCATCGCGGTTGCGAGTTAATTTAGACGTTTTTGAAATTTGATATTTAGTTCCCATTGTCCTTCTTCTGTTCTTACCAACTGTCCTTGACTGAATTTAATTTACTCCCAATCGTTGAAGTCGGGAGTACCGGCAATAACCTTTACTGCTGTCCCAATTATGTTAATACTCCTAGCAGCCCTATGGTGGAACTTTAAGGTGGCTACCAATTTGCGAATATGGGTAAGGTCCGTCATTATGACTGGTGTCCCGTGATCGTCCGTAAATGTCTTCGTCATTGTGTCTGTCTGGTCGGCATAGTCTTTGTAAGTCGTCATGTTCGTAGAGTGCTGTAGGTATCCGTACGACTCCCAGATGACAATTTTGTCGTCTTCTATCGTGTAGCCGTTAAGTTTTACTGTCGCGTCCGTCCTAACAGTCGTAAGTAAAAAAACTAAGATGTAATTTCGTAACCTAGTCCTTATAGGTCCTACTTTTGTTTGCGTGATCAAGGGTTTCCTTTTGTGCCTGCTTAATTTTTCTGCAAGTTCCGCGGGCTTTAAGGCGACGATTTCTATGGGTTTTCCATTAGTTACTGAGTGAATCGAATTTTTGTATTTGTTGGTTGCCAAAAGAATTAATTCAGTAGTGTAGCTTAGGTTGGTTATTTATCCTGGCTATTTCTGACAGGTGCTGTGTGGAGGCGGGGCGTTGGAAAATATTGAAGTGATTTTGCAAAATTTGCCTAATGTTTTCGGAATATGAAAATCTTTCATTATCGCAATAAATTGTTTTTATTTTTGAAAAAAAATTTAATATGTGTAATAGAGGAGATTTTACGTGCACAATAGCCCTCGATGCTATGGCCTGCACAGTGGAAAATTTCGAGAATTTGTCCAATGCACGTGAGAAAAAAGGGGTCCATCCATTGAAAAAATGTCGATGTGGATGGTTTCCCTCACAAAGGAGGGTATCGGTGTTCCGCTACCGTTTGCTTGGATGGATGACGTTTATATTTTGCCATTGAAAACGTTTTGCAATTCAAAGTTTTTTTTTTGGGAAAAAATAGTCCCTCAAGATTTGTTTTGCGTTTTCTTGTGCTGCCCGGTGAGCCCTTTTGTGCTCTGTTATAACGATTTCCCTTTGCTCAGTAGCATCTGTAATGTCCTGTACGAAGCTTTTCGTATGTTTGAAAGATATGCTCGAGAACAATTCGACTAGTCGGTGTTGGATAAATGCAAGGATCGGTAGGGAGCAATGTATTGCGTTAACTACCTTGGGGTTGACTACGCCATGTAATGAATTAATGTTTCTGTTCCTTGGTCATGTCGATTTAAATTTTTCTTGACCGATTTTTACTTGCTTTTCCATTTTCTCCCTTAATGATACTCGTTAAAGGCCTTGCGATTGTCGCAAAGTCCTTTATAAAGCACCTTAAGTAGGTTGCTAAACCCAGAAATTATCTGAAATTGAAAAGCGTTTTAGGTAAGGTGAATTGTATAATGTCTTTCACCTTTTCAGGTGAAGCTCGTAGTGCCCCTTGTGACACTATGAACCCCAAGTAATCACGCTCTTTTTGAAGAACTTTGATTTATCCTGGGATACTCTCATGCCTGCCTCTGAGAGTTTTGTTAAAACCCAATCCATATCCTTTACGTGATCTTCTTTTGTCTTGTAGAATATTATGACTTCATCTTAAAGGACACCGTTGATGGCCCTTTGAAAAATGCTTGGGGCATTCTTGAGCCCAAATGGTAATATACAGAATTCGTATTTACCGTTGGTTATTGAGAATACTGCCTTTTTCTTGTCCTTTTCTGCCAGCTCTATCTGGTTAAAGCTTGACTTAAGGTCGAGTGTCGTAAAAAATTTTGACTCGCCCATATTCGACAGTATTGTCGAAACTGTTTGGATAGGGTACCATCGTCGACTGTTCTCTTATTTAGTTTCCTAAGGTCAATAACTAGTCGTTTCTCTATTACCCCATATTGGTCTCTACCATTTTTATCTACAACCCAGGTCGGGTTCTTGTAGGGAGATTTGGATGGCCTTATCACGCCATCCGCAAGAAGTTGTTTAACCTCTGCATTGACGATTTCGGTCTCACCCATGGGGTGCGGGTATGACTTAGAATATACCGGCTCCCCATCCGTTATAATTTATATTAAACGGTTATGCCTCGTCTGGATCAGCGAAGGCTTTATAATTTTTTACAATCATTTTATCGAAGGTGTTTTTCATTGCAGAGGGCACGTCTTCATCATCAATCTTAATGAAGAACATTTCCGGTTAAATCGAGTTTCGCATTCACTTGTTTAAGCAAGTCGAGACCGATAATGCCGTCAAAGTCTTAAAGGTTGTTTAAATTGAAAATGGGGCCTTTACTTTTTATCTATTTTGGTAAAGCCATCCGCTGCCAAGATGCCTTTTAGCCCGTGGAGTGGAGTAATATAATTTTTCGAGGTGCCTGTATCAAGTTATAGTTTTATTTCTCCTCCTTCCACAGTACGTGTTATGTAGGGGAGCAGGGACTTTGTTCTAAAAAATTGCAGGAGTCCTCTGCATCCGGCTCATCCTATATTTTTATGGCGCTTGTTTGGTTAACGGAGTCGTAGTCTTTTTCATCGGTGTTTTCTTCCGGCATGAAGTTGATTTTTTGCGAGACCGTGTCGACTGTACTCTTTGCCATGCTTTGGGTTGCTTGAACCAAGAGAAGGTGTTGACCTCCATACCTTGCATGGTTGTGTGACCTTTGGTTAAAGGAACCTTTTTGATTGTTCGCTCCCATTGGAGTTCTGACAAAATGGGGGCTCTTTTTCACCGCTCCCGAATTTTGATTATGTTCGTAGTAGAACTGCGAACTTTTCCAGCCTGCTTGTCGCTGGTGGTTTGGCCTATACTCTTTTTGTTCGGTGTGCCGATCGAAGTTAGCCGCGAAAACACTTCTGTCGTTATTTAACTCAGCTTTTTGGGCAAATGCCAAACTTGAAGCCAAGTCCCGCGGTTCTGCCGGAAAAAAGGCTATTTTTAACGATTTTTTTAAGCCAGATATAAAGCGTCATTTCTATTCTGTTCGTTTTAGACGGCCGCTGCGGCTGCGACGTGGGTCATAATCGAGCTTCCGCTCTATTTCGTCATAGTATTTGAGCAGGGGTAAATCTCCCTGTCTGGACAGACTTAGCTCTTGTTATATTAAATGCGTCGGAGTTTTTTCCGCATATGTAAGATCTAAACGAGCCAGAATGCCACGGAAATTAAATACAGTGATAAAGGAAGCCAGTGGCCGTCAGCCAGCGGGCGGACAGTGGGACCAACGGGTGAAAAATCACTTGCCGTAACTGTCCGCACCGTTGGAAGTGCGACTATAGTCTCTCCGTGAGGGCGGCTGGATGCAGGTCCCAGTAGGTCATGTCTCTGTCATGTCATGGTAGTCAGGCGGGGAGAAGAAAACCTCGCAAACCCAAAGGGTTGTCCGAAGAGGACGACATCCTGGAGGGCTATGTTTCGGAAGAGAGCGAGCTGGCGAGAGGCTTGCGCGAAGTCGGGATGTCTGAGGAGGGACGACATTACGGTAGTACAAGGTTAAGACGCAGATTGCCGTTGACGTTCCTTTAAATAAACCTCCACCAGTATAAAGCAGCTTTCGCTGCCCTACTTGTCCACCTTGCGGAAGGTGGTATCGATGCTGTCCTCATCCAGGAGACCTGGATCTGTGGCGACAGAATCCTTGGGTTGAGGGCAGCCGGTTATAGGCTGTACGCAGCCCCTACAGCCGGTAAATCGCGAGCTTGCATACTCGCCAGGATATATCCCCAGGATATAATCCGCACAACCAGGACCCCATCCCCCTAACCCGACAGGTTTCACCCAGTAACCTTTCGGAATCCCCGGAGGACTGACTGGGTGAAATACAGATCCCAGCTGGTCAAGATCCTCAATACCCCGCCAGCTCCTACCCGTTCGGACTAGTGTCCAGAGGGGCTGGAGTGCCTCGTTAAAACGTTTACCGATGCCTGTGGTACGGCTATGGAAAGGTCCTGCCCCCATAGTAGGAATGTGGGGAAGACGGGAAGGAAACCACCGTGGTGGTGTTAAGAATTAGGCAGCCTCAAGAAGAGCACGAGGCAGTCCTTCATCCTAGCCAAGAGCGCTAACACTGACACATCGTGGTGTCTCTATAAGGCCAACGTGTCCCTATACAACAAGGAACTTAGGAAGGCCAAGAGCAGGGCCTGGTCCGACTTTTGCTCCGGTATCCAGGGATACTCAGAGGCGTCTAGGCTGCTCCAACCCAGGCTTTGTCAGGCGTCCTGACGATAGCTGGACGACCTCTAGTGAAGAAGCCCTCGAGGTTCTCCTGGATGTCCGCTTTCCCGCTGGCTCGACGCAGAGCAGCCCGCTTAACTCTCTGATATGGCTGGGGCCGTCCGGTTTAGAATATCTTCTTAGCGATAGGAACATATATTGGGCAATTAACAGCTTCAGCCCATTAAAATCAAGAGAGGTGGACGGCATCATACTTGCGCAGCTTCGGTACGCAGCTGAACTATTCACGCCCTGGCTTCGACTGATCTTCTCGATCATTCTCGGCACAGGGGTCATCTCAATTGGTTGCCTCCGCTTAAAAGTTGTGTTCATTCCTAGGGCAGGCAAGCCGTCACACTGCACGCCTAAGGACTACAGGTCGATAAGCCTATCCTCGTTTCTACTCATGATGCTGGAGAGACTTATTAGCCTGTATCTCAGAACCAGCATTCCCCACTCATCCTTATCAGGATCCCAACACGCGTATAGAAGAGGCAGAGCAACAAAGACGGCACTCCATTGGCTTACAACCATAATTGAAAAAGCACTCCATGAAAAGGAGTTCACACTCGTCGCCTTCTTGGATGTAGAGGGCGCCTTACACAACATCTTTCCAGGCTTAATCACGTCCGCACTGACTAAGCTGGGAGTTGAGCAACACACAGTGGGTCTCATCGGTGGTCAATAGAGGCACTAGAGGCGGTCAACGAACGAGGGTCGCTGTCGCTTTGTGCCCTACGCGGATGATGTGGCCCTGGCGTTTACGGGAAAGTTCCCGCAAACCCTCTGCTACAGGATGAACAGCCTTCGGTTTCTAGCGGACTGGACCGCCAGGTGCGGACTGGGAGTAAACCCAGCGAGGACTGAGCTGGTCCTGTTTACAAGGAAATACAAAATTTCCAAAATTATATCCCCTAAGATTTTCGGGGTACCTCTCCCCTTTAAGAACCAGGCCAAGTATCTAGGTCTTATCCTGGACAGAAAACTTGATCGAACGAAAGGGCAAGAAAAGCTACAATAGCGCTCTTTCGACAGACTATCGGGCCAAAATGGGGTATAATCCCTGTTTTAACCCGCCTGGGTAATGAAGATTTCAGTTTGTTTCAGTTTTGTAAGTTCTTTATTAAGTAGTTAATCTGCTGCTCCACGTGTGTGTCCGTCTCTGACGTTGCTTACCCTTATCAGTGTGACCAATCTGAGAGAGAGCATCATTGTCTCCTTCGTTGCTTGGCTGACAGCTCTCTCGCACCGGTTCCCACATCCCTCCTTTGTTTATCAGCTTGATCTTCAACCCAGGTCCAGAAGATGTGCTGTTTTCTGGGGTAGTCTCTGCCTTATGGTGTTGGAGTGACATCTCCGAGTCATCGCTTGTTGATAATAGTTCCGGGACGTTTATTGTTTTTCTGGCATCTGGTATCTTCTTGAGATGACTAACATCTCTTATTATTGTCGTGCCTCCACCTGAACCTTTAACAATTTTACTTCACGCCCGACTATATGTTGTTGTGTCATAGTTGGGCGTTAACTTGTTTGGGAAGACGTCATTTTGCATTAAGACTTGGTCGCCCACCTCAATATCTATCTCCTTCACACCTCTCCTTTTATCTGCCTCTTCAAGCAGTCAGTGTCTTTTTCTCTTGAATCGTGGACTTCGCCAGCAATATCTTCGACGTTTGGGATTTTATCCCTGATCATACGGTTAAACATCAGCTTAGAAGGAGAGGTCCCTGTATTGCTATGTGGTGTGACATTGTGCATTAATATGAAGTCTTGAATTTCTTGTTGATAATTGGCTTTTTTGAGATGAGCAGTTTAAAGTCTCTTTACTAGGGATCGGATTCATATTTTCGACATCGCCTTTCGCTTGAGGCCAATATGGAGGGGTCCTTATTAATTTTATGCCATTGGTTTCGCAATATTTTCAAAAAGGGTACTTGTGTACTGTCTTCCTTTATCTGTTCTTAGATATTTTGGGAAACCCAGTCGGCAAAATATTTCCTTCAGTGCCCCGATAATCGATTCGGACGATATGGACTTTAAGAAATTAAATTCCATATATCTGGAAAAATAGTCGATGAACATCAGGACGTATTTCCTGTTAGGAAGTGGGCCTATTAAGTCAGTGACTATGGAATTCCATATACTTGTTGGAAAAGCTGTTCTTTGCATTGGAGCTTTACGAAATTTTCAGCATCTCGATTGATATGAGGACACCACACCTTGGATCTCAATCGACGCTTAATAGGTGACTCACCAGGGTGTCCTTCATGGGCCAATTCTAAAACTCTTTCCCGCAGTCCTTTGGGGATAATTAACAGTGTGCCTCTCAACAGAATTTCTCCAAGCATTGAAAGTTCCAATCGAAATCTGTAGAAACTGTTCGATGTACCAGATGTACCCGCTTTGTGTATAACTTTGAATTTGAATGCTTGTAGACGTAAGAGCCATCTCTCAATTCGAGCTGGAATTTTTAAAATTGGCTTAAAAATGGTTTCTAACGACTTGTGGTCGGTGACCAATTCGAATGCTAGTCCGGCTAAATAAAAAAAGAATTTTTCGACTGCCCAAACTAGTGTCAGACTTTCTTTCTGAGTCTGTAAGTATCGATTTTCTACATCTGATAGGCTGCAACTTGCAAACGAGATAATCTTTGGTTCTATAACCGTCTCAAATTGTAATATTACTGCTCCTAGGGCCACTGGGCTTGCATCTGCTATAAGGCGCGTTTTGTTATTTGGGTCAAAATATGATAAATTCGGAATATCCCCCAAATGCTGCTTCAGTTCTCCAAAAGCTTTCGTTTCTGACTTGCAGTTGAATTTGCTCTCCTTTCTAAGCAATCGTCTTAGGGGGTCATACGGTTGGTCAAGTCGGGAATAAATTTTGCGACATATGTAAGTAGTTCAAGAAATATACGGGTTTCCTCTTTGTTTCTGGGCTTTCTAAATAAAGGAATCGTTGTCACTTTCTCCGGGTCCACCTCGATGACTTTTTCCAATAATATGTGTCCCAAGAATTTAACTTGTTGTGTTTTCCAAACACATTTCTCCTCATTCAGAAATACGTTATTTACCTTTAAAACAACAAACGGGATCGTCGTGGTCTCTTTCAATAGTTCCAAAAAAATGATATCGTCAATTTAGTTCATTACATTTTTGCATGGTGATAACATCTCCTCGAGTCTTCTTTGGAAAATTTCTGGGGCAGAATTAACCCCAAACATTAACCTCTTATACCTAAATAAACCCACAAGGGTGATGAACGTGGTTATGTTTCGGCTGAATTCGTCTAGCTCCAACTGATGATATGCGCTTTGAGGTCCAGTCGGGAGAAATACTTTGCGCCTCTCAAGGTGAGTGTCCCATTACTGGTTCAATAATATCAAGGCCAACAGCCTCTTTTAGTTTGGCAATTAGTCGAGTGCGATTGGTATCCTACGAATTGGTTGCTGAATCAGTTTGATACTTGTATCAATTGATAATTTAACTAGCGGTCCGTTTCACTTCGGAAAAGGAGTCAAAGTTTTAATATTCTTGAACTCGAGTCCCATTTAGTTTAAGGCCGTATCTTTTTTCCCAGTAGTGATTGGGTTCCGTTGATATAGGGGCTTCGAAAACACAGCAGCAATTCGTCTGAAGCATAGCCTCTGAACTTGTTTTTTGAATTTGGGCAAACGTTGAATATAGCTGCCTTCTTTGCCTGAAGATGCGCCCAGTCTTTCGGACTTATTAGGTTGAATTTGGAACCAGAGTCAATTATTAGGGAAAGCTCGCTCCCGCCAACGCGACATTTAATAAACACATCATCCTCGTTATTTTGGATCTTAAAACAGTTTCCTCCAGGTTTTCGGTCACGTTCTTCCTCTACGCACCTTGCTGCTTTGACGTTGCTTCATAATGTTCCTGAGGTCTCTCGCGTGTTAAATATGTTCTGCATTTAATTGCAAAATGACTATTTCGTGTGAACTTTTGATCTTTTGCTGGACATGAAGAACTGTTGCTGAAATAGCCTTTACGACACATCTTCCGCATTCACCGAACCTATTTATGTGACTTGTAGAGATTTTTCTTATTCTCTGAGTTTTTAAGTTTCTTAGTGCTTCAGATTCTGGCTTTTCCCGCAAGATTTCAGAATGTTTATTAATTTCCTCATCGACTTGACAGGCATCTATCATTTGGGCCATTTGGCGAAAATCCTCCATCTGAACCCTCCAAGAGGGTGCCGGCTGGGCAATGGGCACTGTATTATCCCGGACAACGGGTAAAGCGCTGCTGCTTGCCCCGTCTGCGGTAATAAAGTGTCTAGCTAAGGCATCGGTTTAATTCCTCCCGCTCAAAAGCCGGAGGAAATGAACCACCTGCCATGGGTGGAGGTGCCTGGCGGTTAAGCATAAAACGCAAGCCTGGCGGTTAGGCATAAAACGCAAGTGGGTGGTTCCCCGGAAAACTAACCAGTTTATTTTTCTGAATGGACACAGAAAGAAACTCAACTCGGGCTGGGATATCAGCTTAAACGTCGGTGGAAGGCGTGACTGCTACCACCGGCGGGCACGGAGGGGAGCAATCCCCTCTGCGTGTCGCCAGCGGTCACACCTCCGATTTGACGGGAGTCAAAAGTTGTCAGTTGGAATGCTACTGCCACTAAAGCGCAATGGAAGCTAAGCCGCTCAGGTGCCATAGTCGATACAGACTCGGACCTGGAGAGCGTGCAGCTCTCTAAAGAAGAGGAGGAAAGCCTTCTCAGCTCGCCGAAACCAGGCACCAGCTCCCCGAGCAGGGACGGGCCGAAGCGTTCAAGCGAGGGGATGAAGGTTAAGGCGCAGTACAAGGCTGCCCTACGCATCCAGAGCCGGCTCCAGACAAAAGCCCTATCCCCCAGGAGAAGGGAAAACTTACCTGGGCTGAGCAAAGGGTCGCAGAGGGCAGGCTGCACTTCGCCAACAAGGTGGAGGAGTCGCTTGCCAACAAGAGGCAACGCTCGGCCGAGAGCGCCAATAAGGACGCACCGGGGAGCAAGCGGCGATGCGGGCCTAAGGTAGCAGCCCCTCCCCAGAAAGCGAGGAGGCAGCAGACGACGATGAAAGTCAGTGAGGTGACCAAACGACACTTGATCGTGGCACTCATTGACAGAAGCGATGAAGCCGGCAAGATGACCGAGCCGCGGTGGAGGTTGGTGCATGCACGACTCGTTGAATCATTGCTTGCACGGATGGAGGAAGACCCCGAGGCCCCCATGCCACTTTTGATGGTGCTGGTTGGCTGAACGGTGTAAAAATCCTGAAGTGCAGGGATGACCCGACGAGAAAGTGGCTGATAAAAACGGTCTGCGAATTGGAGGCGTTGTGGGAGGGGGCCCAGCTGGAGATGGTGGACAGGGAGCTAATCTTGTCCATTCCTAAGGCGAAGGTACTCTTTTCCATCGCAATCCAAGGGGACCGGGCGCTGAAGCTGCTGCAAAGGCAGAATCTGGACATTCCAACCGCGGACTAAAAGGTGCTTCACCTTGTGACCCCATTACCCAAGGAGGGGGGCCAAAGTGCAGTCCTCCAGATAAACGAGGACGCGGACGACATCCTGTATCCTAGATACGGGAAGATGGCGTGGGGCATGGGTAGCGTCTACCTGCGCATCAAAAAGCGCCATCCCGGGGATAAGGATGCTCACACCCTGAGGGCAGGCGAGGTGGAGAAGGACCTTGGTCTGGAAACCATCGTGGACGCCGCCCAGGGACTGTCGCTAGACGAATACGACGCGGAGGACGGTGACCTGACGTTGACAGTCAACCCGTCGAATGGAGATGAGCCCAGTACCCATGACACTCAGGGTGCTGCAGCTCAATCTCCATAAAAGCAAGGTCGCGTCGGCGGAACTCCTCATCGCCCTGGAGCAAGGGTCCGCCGACATAGCTTTGGTCCAAGAGCCATGGATTGCATCGGGCAATGCCGTCGCCGGACTAAAGTCCTCAAATTTCAACCTGTTCTACACCCCATCGGCAAGCAGAAACAGAACCGCCTTACTTGTACGGAAAGGTCTGCACGCTAACCTTATGTCTCATTACAGCACGGATGACCTGACTGCCGTGATGCTGGAGAGCGAGAAGAAGCGCCTTTTGGTAGCTTCCTGCTACATGGCACATGACAGAACGGCGCCACCGGAGGAACTCAGGAGCGTGGCTGAAGCCAGCCCGAATGACCAGCAAAGACTCGTTGGTGCAGACGCCAACGCACATCACTGCGTGTGGGGAAGCCCCGACAAAAACGACAGAGGTGAGTCACTCTTAGACCTTCTACTATCCACTAACCTATGCATAGCAAACGTGGGGGATATTGTCAATGAGGAATACAAGATCCTACTCAGGGATTACAAGAAGGAACTACGCAGGGCGCAAAGAAGCTCATGGAGAAACTTCTGCTCCAATATCGAGACGGCCCCATAAACGGCTAGACTCCGAAAGTTGCTATCGAAGCAACCTACCATACAAAGTCAGCTCAAGCGCGATGACGGAAAGTGGACTGAGGGCAGCGAAAAGGCCCGAACAGCACTAATGCAAGCTCACTTCCCAGGATGCACTGACGTACCCGATGCCAACAAGCACCAGGACCTCGCAACTGGAGAAGAGCCTCTCCCATTAATTTTAATATCCTCTAGAAGAATCCAATGGGATATAGATTCCTTTGAGGGAATAAAAGCACCAGGACTAGATGGAATATTCCCAGCCATGCTACAGTTGACCAAAGAAGTCATCACCCCATGGCTGTACGCCATTTACACAGCCTGCTTAAGCACGGGCTTTATCCCTATCCAATGGTGGACCTCTTGGATTGTCTTCCTGCCAAAAGCAGCGAAGTGCAGTCACGTGAGCCCCAAGGACTACAGGCCGATAAGCCTTACCTCTTTTTTACTAAAGACGCTAGAATAGCTGCTGGATGTATACATTAGAAACAATGTGGGAAGACTGTCAACCAACCAGCACGCTTACACAAAAGGGAAATCACTGGAAACGGCACTACACTCACTAGTAGCCACCATTGAGAAAGCCCTGCACAACAAAGAATATGCTCTCGGAGTGTTTGTGGACATATCCGGAGCATTTAGCAACGTTACCACAGACGCTATAATGGACCGCCTAGAAGCGGCCAATACGCCCCCCGCCATCAGCATGGGGCGATTGGGGCACCGCCTCCATGGTGAAAGGAGCTCACAGGGGCACGCCGCAAGGCGGGGTCCTGTTTCCTCTCCTGTGGAATATGGTGATGGGCGACCTGATCAAGAGATTCGAAAGGAAGGCCCCAAAGATAACAGCCTATGCTAACGTCATAAGCATAATTATCACGGGAGTCTGTCCATCGACCCTCAGCTCGATTATGGAATCAACACACAGGGAGATATGTGAGTGGGCGATTAAAGTCGGACTCAGTATCAACGCGGATAAGACGGACCTCCTTCTTTTCACCAAGAGATACAAGGTGCCGCTATGGTTCCCCCCGAAAATTAACACAACGAGGCTGACCCCGAAAACACAAGTCAAATAACTCGGCATTGTACTAGACAGCAAGCTGACATGGAAGCCCAATGTACTTGAGAGGGTAAAGAAGGCCACCATAGCGCTATATGCATCCAAGAAGATGCTTAGCAGCACATGGGGCCTCTCACCCGCTCTAATGCACTGGGTCTATATATCGGTGGCGCGTCCGACACTGCTGTATGGAGTCTTAGCGTGGTGGCAAGCCTTGGAAAAGAAAACCTATAACAAGCTCCTGGAGAGATCTCAGCGGCAGGCACTGCTCTGCATAACAGGGGCGCTGAGATCAACCGCCACATAAGCACTCGAAACCATAATCGGAATCGATCCCCTAGATATCCACGCGCAACTGATTGCAGGAAAGGCAGTACAACGCCTAGTTGCATCAGGGAATATGTCGGGCATAGTTCGATCGGTCGAGACATGAGCAGTTCATCTGTCTACATGATAACCAGAACGGATACAAAAACAACAACCTTCATGGGACCTGACGACTGGAAAATAGGTCAGAACCATTCTCAACGCCTCAATGTATACACCGACGGCTCCAAGATGGAGGGAGGAGTTGGAGCGGGCATATACTGTACAGACCCTGAAATAAGGCTGACGTATAAGCTACCAAGCCAATGCAGCATATTCCAGGCGGAAGCATTCGCCATAGAAAAAGCGGCAGAGCTTGCGCAGAACATTGATCGCCCATATGAAGCGGTCAACTTGTAGGTAGACAGTCAGGCGGCGATAAGATCTATGCAATCGCCAGCGGTCAGTTCCAAAAGTGTACTGTCAAGCAGGGAGGCACTAGATATCCTTAGCACGACCATGTCAGTGCGGATCTACTGGGTTCCCAGCCACCAGGGCATCGATGGTAACGAGACGGCAGGTGAACTTGCCAAGGAAGGCGTCGGACTGCCGAATGAAAGAACAGAAAACGTTCCTGTCTCCCTAAAAACGCTCCAAAGCGAAATAGAGACGCGGCCGACCTTCGAGCTGCAAGCAGATGGAAGAGAACTTCCACAACCTGTAAAACAGCAAAAATCATTTGCAAAGAGCGCAACGAAAAGTTTAGCCACTACGTACTGCATCTTTCAAGGAAAGACTGCAGACTGCTAGTGGGAATTCTTACAGGTCACTGCCTGGCTGCGGCACATGCAGTCAAGCTGGGCATTACCGACAACGCCAAATGCCGGATAGTGATGAATCTGAGGCAACAGAAACCTTGGAGCATCTCATTTGCAAATGTCCGGCTCTAACAAGGGCAAGAATAAAGTACCTGGGCGCTCCGGTTCTGGCATCGCTAGAAGATGATTCCAAGAAGAAACCAGGCGAACTACTTGCCTTCGCGAAAAATACGTCAATCCTTAAAGATTTCGAAAACTCTCTAGGTCCATACAGGAACTTTCAAATAGCTAAGGGCCATACTGGCCTATGCGCGGCCCCGAGAGGGCCTTCCGATTTAACCTAACCTAACCTAACCTATCATTTGGGTCAAACTGTATTTATTTTCCTGCAATTTCTTTTTTAGATTCACTCCGGCCCAGTTTTCAATTATTTTTGTCTTTAAGACAAATTTCCTCGATTCCTAATTTAGTTGCCCAAAATCACATTTTTGAATTTGATAAAACAAATTTTGCAAAAGTCTCTCTGGAGTTTTGCCTTGAAGAGAAGTATGCATATAATTTTTTTAACAAGGACTTTATATATATCTATCTCTTTTATCTGCTTTATTATTATTTTTTTTTAACGCCTCATACTCGAAGTACTGGCAGTGACTTTAAGTCAGCTTTATTCATTTTTTTTAACGCCTCATACTCGAAGTACTGGCAGTGGCAATTACTATAAGTCTCACGCATAACTGCACTTATTTGCACAAAATAACTTTTGTTTTTCAAATTACACACATATATATATGTACACTCACTTTTTCCTTTTATCAAATTACATACATACATATATGTATGTATGTGTGCATGCACACTTTTTTTTTTTAAGTTACATCCGCATGGATGTACACATATTTTAATATGCCTTTTTGTTTGTAATTTTAAATTTACCTCGTCGCCACTGTATTAACCCGCCTGGGTAATGAAGATTTCACTTTATTTCAGTTTTGTAAGTTCTTTATTAAGAAGTTAATCCGCCGAGGTCCCTTCACATCTAAACGGATGGCTCTAAATAAGACGGCCGGGTGGGAGGAGGTATTTACTAAACGTGTCTTTAAGGCTATTCGACTGAGGACCCGGACATACAGGGACCTCGCATCGAGGAGGTGCCAGAAGGATTGTCCGACAAGGAGGACATCGTGGAGGGGTAAGTCTCCTTGGAGAGCGAGCTCGCTAGAGGCTTGCGCGGCGTCGGGATGTCCGAGGAGGAGGACGAGCTGGACGAGCCGACCTCGGAGGCCGACATTACAGTGGTGGAGGTAAAAAGCAGAATGTTGCTGACGTTTCTGCAGATAAACGTCCACCACAGTAAAGCAGCCTCCGCTGCCCTACTTATCCACCTGGCGGAAGGTGGCACCGACGCTGTCCTCATACAGGAGCCCTGGATCTGTGGCGACAGAATCCTAGGGTTGAGGGCAGCTGGGTTTAGGCTGTACGCAACCCCTACTACAGGTAAATCGCGAGCCTGCATACTCGCCAGGAAGGATCTAACTCTTTTCTTGCTACCCAATTTCAGTAATGAAGACTTCGTGACCGGCGGTTTGGAGGGACCATCCGGATTCCTCCGGATCTGCTCAGCCTACCTGGGACACGACCAGGACCCCATCCCCGAAACCCTGATGCAAGCCACCGAGGACAGCAGACGACTGGGTCTGGGCCTAATTATTGGGTGTGACGCAAACGCGCACCACCATCAGTGGGGAAGCACTGACACCAATGTCAGAGGTGAGTCTCTTTTCGATTTTATCCTTGTATCTAATCTACTGGTGGGAAGTTCGGGTAACAAACCCACCTTCATTACCAAAAACCGCAGGGAGGTGCTTAATATCACCCTTCTCTCTGAATCCCTTAAGGATACCCTGAAGTCGTGGAGGGTGCTGGAAAAGCATTACTTCTCCGACCACAGATACATCCAATTTACGCTAGGCTTCGATAGATTCAACGCAGTCACCTTCCGGAACCCCCGGAGGACCGACTGGGCGAAATATAGATCCCAGCTAAGTAGGATACTAAAGCCCCCTCCAGCCCCAACCAACTCGGACTACTGTCCAGAGGGGCTGGAGCACATAGTTAAGACCTTCACCGATGCCTGCGGCACGGCTCTGGATAGATCCTGCCCCCGTAGTAGGAACGGGGGGAAGACGGGAAAGAAACCACCGTGGTGGTGTAAGGAACTGGGCTGCCTCAAGAAGACCACGAGGCAGTCCTTCAATCTAGCTGGGCGCGCCAACACGGACGCAGCGTGGCGCCTTTAAAAATCTAACTTGTCCCTATACAATAGGGAATTAAGAAAGGCCAAAAGAAGGGCCTGGTCCGACTTTTGCTCAAATATCCAGGATTACTCAGAGGCGTCTAGGCTGAGGAAGGTCCTCTCGACGACGCCCCCAAACACGGGCTTCGTCAAGCGTCCTGACGACAGCTGGACGACCTCAAGTGAGGAAACCCTCGGGGTTCTCCTGGATACCCACTTCCCTGCCTGCGCGTCTCAGAGCAGCCCGACATGGCGGGGTCCGTCCGTATTGGGATACCTCCTTAGTGAAACATCAATTGGGCAATTAACCTTCAGCCCATACAACTCCCCAGGGGTGGATGGTATCATACCTGCACAGCTTAGCTATGCAGCCGAACTATCCATACCCTGGCTTCGTCTGATACTTTCGATCATCCTCGATACAGGGGTCATTCCGAGCGGATGGCTCCGCTCAAAAGTGGTGTTCATCCCCAAAGCAGGCAAGCCTTCGCACTGCACACCCAAGGACTACAGGCCGATAAGTCTCTCATCGTTTCTACTTAAGACGCTGGAGAGACTCATTAGTCTTCACCTAGGATCACTATTCCCCAATCATCCTTATCAGAATGCCAACATGCGTATAGGAGAGGCAGATCTACAGAGACAGCACTCGGGTTGTGGCCTACGATATGATGTTGCCTTAGCGTTCACGGGTAAATTCCCGCAAACCCTTTGTACCAGGATGAGTAACAGTCTTCGTTTTCTGCCGGACTGGACTGCCAGATGCGGGCTGGGAGTAAATCGAGCAAAGACTGAACTGGTCCTTTTTACGAGAAAATACAAAATCCCCAAGATGGTACGCCCTAAGCTCTGCGAGGTACCTCTCCCCCTTAAAAATCAGGCCAAATATCTTGGCCTCATCCTAGACAGGAAACACTATTGGTGCCTTAACACGGACGATCCGCAAGGCCATCGGGCTAAGATGGGGAATGACCCCAAAAATTGTCCGTTGGCTGTACACGGCTATTATCCGCCCGATAATCCTCTATGGAGTGGCAATCTGGTGGCCTGCTCTCAAGCGGTCCACATGCCTGGGCAAACTAAGAAAGATTCAACGCATGGCCGAGATCTGTATAACAGGCGGCCTGCGCACGACTCCGGGAGACGCATTAGACGTTCTCCTGGACATCCTCCCAATTGAAATAATGGGAGAGATGACCGCGTCACTCTTGGCACTAAGGCTGAACGGCGCGGGCCTGTGGAGGAAGACGAGTTTTGGGCATACGAGTTTCGACTGCACTCCACACATTATCGAGGAAAATACTGACTACTGTGTCCCTTCTGATCATCCAATCACACCCTTCCAGGTTCACATTCCGGACAGAACGGAATGGAATCTGGGACCACCTGGACCGCCGAGGTCCCATCTTCATATTTTCACGGATGGCTCTAAATTAGATCGCCGGGTGGGTGGAGGTATTTACTTCGAGCACCTGGGACTAAACGTCTCTTTAAGGCTACCCGACCACTGTAGCGTCTTTCAGGCAGAAGTCTTTGCCATCAAAGAAGCCCTGAATCAGCTCCCCTCATCCGGGGGTGGAGCCCCAATTTGCATATTCTCGGATAGTCAGGCAGTCCTAAAATCACTTGAAGCCATATCTTCAAACTCGAAGACTATCAACGCCTGCCGCAGATCTCTTCACGAGATGGCGGAGCAGTACGACCTACACCTCATCTGGGTCCCAGGACATAGGGATTTCGAGAGCAATTGCGCTGCATATGAGCTGGCCCGGCAGGGCACAACCTACCCTTTTCTGACGGAGAGGGAGTCACTTGGCATGCCCATGGCCACTCGCAGACTTCTCTGTAGGTACCACTTACACTCCCTGGCGGAAAGGAAATGAGAAAACCTAACAACCTGTCGCCACTGTAGAATGATCTGGCCTAGCCGATCCACCAAGCGCTCCAAGGACTAAGCAGGGAAAGCTGCGCCCTTGCCATCAGGGCATTTACTGGCCACTGGCTGCTTGGCACACATGCGTCCAGGCTGTCAGTGCATTGCAATGACTTTTGCAGAAGCTGCAGGGACGAGGAGGAGGAGGGGACCTGGGCCACTTCGTCTTTACAGATCTTGCGGAACTAAGCGAGACATCTCCGAGGCAGATAACACGATTCATCCAGGGATCGGGTTGGTTCTCTCTTCTTTAGGACTGGTCTTTGGCCCATGAGAACCTGCAACAGACGGGGATCTCAGCCTTTGCGGCATCACAAGGAGCCTCTTTAGGCTCAAGTGGACGGCCCGGCTCTACGAGCCGGTCGTCACCGCCTTAACCTAACCTAACCTTGCAAAACCAGGAAATACAAAAAATCGTTTTAAGCTAAAAATGTAAAAACAAACATACACCACTGGAATCTCAGAAGGCCGAAATCGATATTCATATAATATTTGACTGCTGAACATTTTTTTCTTAAGGGACCCTTCTAGTGTAGCGGGTTGAAAAAAATCGATTTTTTTTTGCATATTTCTCAGGTTTTAGCTGTATATGCCCTTGTTCGGCAGTTATAGAGGGTCAAATACGGCTGCGCGCGGTCGCTCAGCTTAAATGCTCAGTCTTTAAATGCTTCTTCTGAAAAGTCGTGTTTTTGGGGGTGGGGTATGCATTTTCAGGAGAACGGTTGGGCCATTTGCAACAAAATTTGTTTTCCTTTGTTAAGGAGACATGTCGCTATGGCATGACGAAGGTTTTTTTTTTAAATCTTTATTTAAACAACATTTACAGTCATTCTTAGCAAAATAAAAATAGAAAAAAAAAAATTTTTTTTCAAAAGTTCATCATTTTCAGAATTTTTAAGATTTTTGTAAAAGCATTCTTCATGCGATAGAGAACTGGATTACAAATAATAATTTGTTTCGTCTTCGTAATTCAGATTGCCCAAGCTCTCAAAAGTGGTGACCCCGTGCACCAACCTAATTTTTGACAAGTGCTCATTTAAGAGCACATAGGATTACCGAAACACTTAGAAATTACAACCATATTTTTTTGTAAAGTTCAGAATTTATTGAAAAATAAACGCATGAAAAAATCTTAAATAGTTTTTTTGTAATCCATTTTTGAAAATTGGGCTCGAAAACCGGCCGCTACACTAGAAGGGTCCCTTAAACAATATTTCTTATATTTTTTCGCTAAAATAAAGCGAGTTTTCTTAATGAAAATCTAAAAAGGAACGTTATTGTTTTTTTTTTATTAGTTTGCTTTTTTCATGAATGTTTTGACGTTTTTGTCTAAGTGAAATAATGCCGATAAAACGGCGTTCAAATCAGGGATCTCGAAGTAGAACAGCGCGGCAGTTGGCAAACCTCCGTCAAAATATGACAAATGAGCAGCGTGAAGATATCCCTTTAAGGGTAGCGAATTTACATGCTGGACGCACTCAAGAAGAAAGTGTTACTGAAACGGAAATAAATAATGCGTGATCCTCAAGAAAATAAAATCAGACGTGTGCGGCACAGAATCAGTGAGTCGGACTTGAATCGAGCATCATATCACTATGATGCTACAATGGATGGCACAATGCAATTCATTGATATCGGTGCGATGGATGTCTTATGTCAGCATTGTAACGCACGCAAATTCCAAAATAAACTCCAGAGATGTGCTGTGCTGATGGAAAAGTTGTTCTAACAACGTTAAGTCCTCCACCAGACCCATTGCAATCTCTTTTGTCTGGTGATGGTCCAGTTTCCAAACATTTCTTAGCAAACATTCGGAAATATAATAATTGCTTCCAAATGACTTCTTTCGGCGCTACAGTCAAGGTAATTTCTGTTTCGACTTTTCCTGCAATGGAAGATCGTTATCATTATTTCAACACGACAAAATATTTTTTTTAATCATAAATTAATTTTGGATCATAGCCGTTTGACAACAGTGTACGATGCAGTTTGAATGTACTAAAATAGCGAATGAAAAAACCATAAATGCGTAATCGATTTACTTCCGCTATTCTGCTACCAAGGAGTTTGCCCAGTCAGGACGTGAGAGCCGTCTCAACTCCCCTTCTTAGGAGTGCTCTTACCACAACATCATGAAAGCTGTATTATCAAAAGCACCATCTATGTCCATAAATGCACAAATGCAGCTACCTCTTCGATCTTTACAGAGCGCTGGAGACTGTCAACTAGGCTCAGAAGAGCCGATTCAGTTGACTATGGGCTGAAGCGCATATAAAAGACTTTGCACCAAGTGCGAGCTGCCAATGTGGTTGTCCACAATCTTCTCGAGGATCTTGGGATGAAAGGGTCTTTCTTCTTAGCCTTCGGAATAAAGATCACCCTCGCTATTCTCCATGCCCAAGAAATGTAACCAATAGCTAGGCTCCCCCTAAAACTACTTATAAAGAACAGAATTAGCTGTTCAACACGCTTCTGAAGATGGATGGGAATGATGCCATCCACCCCACTACCCACCCAATCTTCTGCTCAGTTACGATCGCTGCAGCCAGGGTATCCCGTTAGGGATCCTTTCATAACTGTTGTCTACGATGGAGATGGTTCTGCACAGAGGGAAGCGAGCTTGCAGGAGAAGTTCCGCCTTCTCCTCCTAATCCTCTGTGAATGAACCATCCGCTCTCTGCAAGCTAAGTTCAGAGAGTACTTTTCCCTTTGGGATCGCCTTAAACACTCTAGCCTCTGGTGCGGCTTGTACTATGGTGGATTAAAATTTCCGAAAGTGAGCACGCTTACTATACCGGATATCTTTGTTATATTCTGTCAGCTTTCTGGTATATAGTTCCCAGATGGTGCTATTCTTTTTAGCTCTGTTAAACAGCTTCCTGACTTCTGCTTCCACTGTCCGAGGGGCAGAAGGGTGTCACCTTGGTTGCAGCCATTGAAATGCCAGGCACATCGTCAGCGTTTGCCTCCGTGGACACCTCCGCCTCCACAGACTCCTGCTTTTGTGCTTGCGGCATTTAAGCTTACCGAACCAGTAGCTCTTGAGGAGTGCGAGCGACTCCAGGCCAACCATCAGCCCCTTGCCGCATTTTGACTCCAGGCGCCGTATGACACGCCAGCTCTTGGTGAGAAGGACATCTCTACCGACTCGCCAGCCGGACGTGGTAGTTAGACTGTGTTCGTCACCGGAAGTTCTTCCTGCAGGCAGCTGAGGAGCTGCACACCCACCTTGGTGCTGATGCTGGGATCCGTCAGCTCCATCCACTTCTTGGCGTCGCCTTGACTGAGAGGTCTCCGGCTCCCCCGGGCTGACCTGCCGCCGACCTTGCCGAAGGAAGTCTTGCGGCGTCTCTTCTGCTGGCATCGCTTGCCTGCAGGGCAGCCGGCCGGGCAGTGCCAGGTAGGGCTCCGTCCAAATACAGTCGGTTACCCCTGACTCCAAACCAGTTAATGGGCACGAAACGCATAGCACCATGGCTTAGGGGAGTAAAGTAGCACTCCTGCCCAAGGACGTCACCACTGTCCTTGTGAGATGTTGGGGATGGGATGTGGGTAGAAACATGTGTAGGAAGTATGGAGTGTGTAAGACTATGTATTGAAGACGGGGCGATAAGCGCCTTGTCGGCACTACAAACGGGGTGGTACCCGCTGTTGTCTGGGACTGCTTATTCACGACAAGTCGCAAGTCAACCTCCACAGGAGATCTTGCGCTATCCGCGGTGGCGTTAGCTTGCCCACCTCAGAACCATCTCACTAGTTCTTTAGTACCAGGTTTCGAATGTTGATACGAGGAACAATCTATTTCATATTCGGAATAAAGTTATTGAAATACCAGTGGGCTCATATGACTTGATAATATTATTAAACATTTTGAGCAAACATTTAAAAAACTTAAAAAATATCAACTTCTAAACACCATTAAATTGGAATGTAATAATAATACACTTCAAGTTAAAGTTGTTATTGTTCGGAGGGGGATGAAATACACTCGATAAGGAAAAACACGGAAATAGTTTTATTGGTTGAATTGTAAATTATAACTGAAATACATAAAGGTAGGAGTCTTAAGCCTAGCTTGGGAGAGCGGATTGGAAGCTCTATGCCCGAAAGTCCCGTGGAAGAGGGAGAGAGAGAGAGCGAGTGCACGGGATCACACTGCCTCCGGAAAATAAGCGCCCTTTGGCGTGAACAGTCTCCCCCCCCTTGCGAGGATACGCAGCAAAATAATATCAGACGGCCTTGGCTCGGGAAAGCGTTGGATACGCTGAGCGCTCGTCGACATGTAGGAGTGTGTGGTGATGCTGACCACACGACTGGCATCGGCCGTCACTGCGGCAAGATCCTGTGGAATGGTGGTGGGCCAGGCAATTGACGCAGTATTCCTTCTCGATGACTGCTTGGAGCCGTTTCTGAGCGCTAAGCCGAAGAAAACGGTGGCACTTCCGAAGAGGATGGTTCCCTTGACAGACACGGCATGGGTAGGATATAATACCTCGGGAACGTCTGCATTTCATCTCGTCGTATGGGACCCAGTAATTAGAGGAATCGGGAGAAGTGGTAACTCGTGTGGAGAACGAGGAAATCCTTTGGATCGGATCGGATATAGTATCAGAAGGAATCGGTAAACTGGAGGAGCAGCTGCTTGGATGCAACAAAGTGTGATGCCGACCGTGACACGTGAAGCACTTGTGGGCGCTTGTGGAATTATGGAATTGATGACCGCTTGCAAAGCAATTTAAGCACAACTTCTTTTTTCCGGATGTAAGCGGTGCGATCCTCTGTCGTCATCTGGAGGAAGCGTGGACATGTACGCACTGGATGGTTCTCTTTGGAACATAAATCGCATCTTTTGCATTTCGGAACGATCCTCGTACTGAAGGATTTCAGTATTTGTGGCGACACGTCGGAGGGTGTCGGTTTGGACGAATGGAGGCGCAACTTAGGAGATTGAATAGAATCTATGGTCTCTAGAGTTCTATGTCGCGCAGTAAGGAATGAATCAAGTTCTTGGCACGTAGGAATTTCTGTTTTGTTAGGGATAGATTGCTCCCATAGTGAGAGCGTCAGCTTTGGAAGTTTCGTGGAACATAAATAAACCAAAAGACAATCCCAATTATCCGTAGGAAGGCCGGACATATTTGGGGATGTGAGGCAATTTTGGATTGTACTTTGCAGCTCCTTCAAGGCAGTCGAGGATTCGTGTGAGATGGACTGCGTGTTCAGTAATTTCTTTAGTTGGCTGTTCACCAGCGCTCGTTTATTTTCGAAACGCTCAGATAGGTTTTCCAGGCTGAGCGGAAGCCATCGTTGGTGAGTGGCGAATTGGAAACTATGGAATGAGCTTCACCACTAGTCTTGGCATTAAAATAGAACAACTTTTCGACAGGGGTCAGCGCAGGATTGTCTATATAAACCGCTGTAAAAAGGTCTCGGAAAGTCGGCCAGCGAATATAATCGCCCGAGAAAATTTCCGTATCGCACGGAGGAAGCTGACAGCCAAACTGAATGGAACTTTGGGGAGCAGGGGATTGGACTTTAGCTGCTTTAGATGCGATCGTATCGATCTCTTCCATTAGCTGGGCGGAACATCTTTCGTAAATAAAATATGAATACTCATATTTTGCCTTTACAGTAGGCAAGGTGTCCGCCGTGCCCTCTAAGCCAACTGAAATTTGCTCTAAACAAGCTTCGTATTCTTTCTCGACCTTATTCCATAGCACTCGGACTTGGCCGAGATGAACTTGGCACGTATACTTGGATGAACTGGCGTCTGCTGGATTGCAGAATCTGGACTCGAAGTGACTCAGCCGGTCACAGGACATCGTAAATTTATTTAAAATTGAGGAAGTCATTCTGGATATATTTTTGGGAAATTTACTATTGTATATTTCGAATTATTTATGTGCCGAAGATGAATTCGGAATTGAGGAACCAATAGGAATATTTTATTGTCGAAGCTGAATTTGGGATTTAGGAACCAATCGGAATATTAAAGCTGCGGAGATGTGCAAATTAACTGAATAATATTCACTTAGCCGGAAAAATATATGGTCACACTAATCGGGATATGGTTGAGCACTTGTATTTTTAACTTTATAAGTTAGTGGGAATTTATTAAAAATAATTTACGAATTAGTTTTTGTGCCTGGACTTATTTAGTTGACCGCTGCTGTATTTGGCGCAGAACTGTTTTCGGAGATAAGGCGTGCTTTTTTTATTTAAAAGATTTAATTAAGTAAATGTACAAGTAGAAAAATAACAGTAGGTGTAAGTAGGAAATGTCCACTCCCGAGGCACTGCCGCAAAGCTATACTTCGCGAGGGTGGCAGGCGGTCAGGTTGCGCTCATCTTTCGCCAACCGTGCGACGGATCTGCTCCCGGCGCCTCTGCTCCCTCATGACAGTTGCTGCCATGTCAGTGACAGCATCCCAGTTGGATGGAGTTTCCAGCATACACCCGATTATATTTTCGGGAGTAAGGCGACGGTTTATGCTGCCTCCAGCGCAGCATAGTCGCGCTGATTAGTGGGCACACAAAGAATGAGTGCTCTGCGTCTTCGATGGATGCGCCGCTGCAGTATTCGCAGGATGGATCTGCATCGTGCTTGAATCGGTGCAGCTATGCCTTATAAGCTGCGACGTGTAGAAGTCCACCTGCCCGTGGCGTCGGTGCATCCAGGGATCCAGTTCGGGGATAAGTCGGTGTGTCCCACGTCCAGTGCTCGCGATATCCCATCTCGCTTGCCACCTTGAGACCGCGCTGCTTCCAGACCTTCCAGTCCTGCGCTCCTCTGCCAATAGGTCGATGGGGATCGATCCGGCTACCAACAGTGCAGCCTCTTCCGAGACAGTGCAGAAGCAGCTAGAGTCTATATACCGACTCGCATTGTCGGCTGTAGCTCGCAGTCAGCATGGCTTCCGCCCATATCGGTGCGGCATATAGCAAGGTGGAGGTCACCACTGTCGCTATTAGCCGCGGGCTATGCTGTCTAGGACCGCGCGTACTTGCCATCATCCTAGAGATGGCGGCAGTGGCCTTGGATGCCTTTGCCGCTGCATAATCAAGGTGGCTTTTGTAGTTCAGTCGGTGATCGATCCGAACTCCGAGGTACTTGACTGCCGGGCTAGACTCGATGGTGGTCGAGCCGACCCGGAAGCTCAGCTTCTCTACGGCCTTTCTGCTACTTATGAGCACTGCTTCCGTCTTGTGTTCTGCAAGCGAGAGCCCGTTTTCTGTCAACCAGGACATCAGCAGGTCGACAGCAAGACTGCACTTAGCTGAGACGTCGGCCAGTTGCTTCTCCACAGTGACCAGTGCGATGTCGTCTGCGAACCCAACCACGGAGCAGCCTTCGGGCAATGTCAGCCTCAGGATCCCGTCATACATGACGTTCCATAAGATCGGTCCTAGGACTGAGCCTTGGGGAACGCCTCCTGTCACCTGGTACTCTAGGTTGCCTGCATCTGAATTGTAAGCAAGTCGCGGTCCTTGAAGTAGTCGGGTATCAGCTTCGTGAGGTATATGCCGCCACGTTGTAGTGCTGCAGGACCAGGCTCCAGTTCGCGGAATTGAAAGCGTTTTTTACGTCGAGGGTGCATATAAGGCAGTATTGCTTGGAGCCGCCCTGCCATCGATTTGCTTCAATCGCATTAGCTGCCAGTTACGTTACTTCTCGGATCCTGTCGATTGTGCTTCGCCTCTTCCGGAATCGATGCTGGTGGCTTGACAAGGCTCCGCACTCCTCGATTTCCTGTTCCAGCTTTATGCATATTATGCGCTCGAATATTTTGCCCAGTGTATTCAGCATGCAAAGGGGCCGGCAAGCAGACGGGTCGTCGATGAGCTTGCCTGGCTTCGGGATGAGCACGAGCCTTTGCTGCTTCCAGGCTCGTGGGAATCACCGTTCCTTTATGCACCTGTTGTAGACCTGCGTGAAGAGACCAGGATAGGCCTTCACTATGGCGTGCAGAGCTGCATTGGGAATGCCATCCGGTCCAGGTACCTTGGATGCTTTGCAGCTGGCCAACGCGCTCAGGACTTCCTCCTCGCAGGTGGGCAGCGCTTCGCCAGCACTCCCGCTAGGTGCCCTTAGAGGCGGCTTAGTAGGGAAGAGCGTGGAGACGATTGCTCCCAGCTGCTCCTGAGAGTGCGGAATTGGCTGTCTGGTTAGCTTGCCCATCACCATTTTGTATTCTGATCCAAAAGGTTTTTGGTCAGCCGCGTCTCATAGGTCCTGGAAGCATTTGTTCTTGCTTGCCCTGATAGCCACCTTGAGGGCCTTTTTCCTCTCCCTGTAAAGGGACTCGTGCACTTCGTGAGTGGAGCGTCCCCTGCTTCGCTGACATCTCCGCCTAGCAGCGAGACAGTGGCTTCTGGCTGTAGCTATCTCCTGATTCCACCAGGGGACTGGCCGCCTTCCGCCTCCTTTAGTGGAGCTTTCCATTGCTGCATCGCAGGCTGTCTTGATCCTGGCGATTATCGTGTTCGCGCAGGTGTCCGCCTCTCCTGTGATGGTGCTGGCATCCATGGAGCTTAGGAGCGTCTCGGCATTCAGGGTGTGTACTCTATACACTGTTTCCCGATTTGGTGGGTGTGGCTGGCTGTGGCTCGAGCGGAAGATTATGGCAACGTGATCGCTGTAGGTAAATAGGTCAGTGACCTCCCAACAGCTGTTCCGGGAGAGCTCCGGGCTGGTGAAAGTCAGATCAATGATTGACTCCCGGCCTGCCTTGCTGTAGGTGCTCCTATGGCCGTCATTTAGAAGGCAGACATCCAGGTTGGCCAGGGCATCAAGGATGATGGTTCCCCGCTGTGTTCTTCTCGTGCTCCCCCAGGCGGTGGACCACGCGTTGAAATCTCCTGCGATTAGTACCGGGGACCGTCCATGAGCATCTTGGGCGAGCTCCTGAATTATGTCCCTGAACTCGTCGATGTGCATACTCGGGGCTAGGTAGCAACTGTAAATGGTAGTCGCTTGGAACCTAGCCCTAACGTAGCCACGTCTCGACGCTCGCTGCGCTAGGTGACCGGGGGGCTGCCCGCAGCTCCATATGGCTGCGCCGCCATCAGCGCTTTGTTGCCATACGCCTTCTGGCTTGACCTTGTACGGCTCGCTCAATGTGGCGATGTCAATCTTCTGCTCGATAGCCGTCTGGGACAGCAGGTCTTGGGCTGCTCTGCAATGGTTAAGGTTGAGTTGGAGGAACTTAACACGCATCCGTCTCTTGTGTCAATTTGACACATTTTTCATATTTAAGTCGATTTTTCGTTTATTAGTTGCAAAGATATTTTAATAAAATTTTTGCTCACTGAACGAATTTTGACGAAATTTTAAAATCACGAAGAATTTTGTTTCTAGGAGGCTTGGGAGCGTGGCAACACGAAACGTTATTAATCTGTCCCTTGTGTCAATTTGACGCTAGATGTGCTGTTGCTAAGTGCAGAAAAACGGGTTTCTAGCGGTTTTGTTACATTTAGTGTGTAGGGGTCAGAGGGTAGTAGTAGAGAAAATAAGTATAAATATGTAAATAAATTTAAGTAGTAAGACAAACCAATCATAACCGAAACGCATATGCCGCGACTAAGACGTAGTCTAGACGCAGTCGCAGCAACAGCGAAATCATACGATTTTTTTTGCGTATTCTCCTTCCTCCGCTCCTTCGCTCGCGAGCATCGAGAGCGCCGAGAGAGGATCTGGGAATAGTCCCGTAACTTTTGGCCTGCTTGCTAGGCAATGCCTGCCGCATGTAAAGAAGTTTGGCGACGCTCGCTCACTTGAAATTGAAAATCGAAGGAGAGCACACGCATTGAAGAGTTTTCCTATTGTAACAAGTCCGGCACGCGGACTGTACAGTCTTTAAGTGAATTATTAGTAAAGCGGCAGTAAGCAACCAGTGACAAAGAAAAAAGAAATAGCAAGTGTGTGCAGCAGTGTGAGCGGGTAATTATTAGCGACGGGACGGCAGATTTTAAGGCCGCGGTTAACATATCTGTTTGCGCAGGGCTAATTTGGCGACAGGCGACGACTCTTTCATCCCTCGCGAAGGCGTAGGCGATATATATATATATATTTTTAATATATATATATATAAATTTCAATAATGCATTAAGTCAAACGGGATTCTAGGCGATCCGCACATTTACGCGTTGGTAATGTAAGATGAATTTAAAGTAAAACTACAGATTAGGAAACATAAATGATAGATTAAGAAACATGAATTGCAAATGATAGATTAGAAAACATGAAATGCAACTGTGAGAGGCAAGAATTTGAATTATCGTGAATTATAATGAAAAGATAATGGAGAAGTAAATAAATAATTTTGGTCTTGTGTTAGTACAGCAAGTGGATGTCGGATTACTTTAAAATGAACTAAAAACAAGTATTTAGTTAAGGGGTAACAACCAATGTATCTGGAGTTACTA